>NAJQ01000033.1:0-12644 GCA_005059865.1 Friedmanniomyces simplex
GCTCAGACGGTAGAGGAGGGGGCTGTAGTCCTCGGTGTTGAAGGGTAGGGCGGCCAAGCGGACTTGCAGTAGAGGCCGTACACGGTAGGATCCGCCTCGTTTCCGGTCGTGCTTCTTGACGGCTTTGAGGAAGCCGGTGTAGTTGATGCGACTGTACTTCTCCAGCTCGTTGGTCTCCTTGGTAATCAGATCCAGCTCGGACAGCACCTCGGTCAAGATGCTCTTCTTCTCGTCCTCGCTGGGCACCGCCTTCTTCCCGTTGCCATTGCCGCTGCCCTCCCCGTTACTCTTGCCCTCCTCTCCCCCATTCTCCGCTCCCCCCTCCGCTTGGTCCTGCTTCGAGACGCCATGCTCCGCTACAGCAACCGTATCAAGCCTGGCCTCACATTTCGCCGTCCGTTCCCGCAATTTCTCGTACGTCTCTTTGTGGAAGGCATGCACCTTCTCCAACTGCACGTTCACCAGCTCATCCACAAATTTACCCTCATCCTCGTCCGTCCACTTCTCTCCGACTGTCTCGGTGGAGGGGGAGCTGGGGGCGGAGTCGTCGTCGCGGAGTATCTTCTTGAGCTTGGCGTAATCGATGTAGTTGTCGCGCCAGGGCGGGTAGATGGCCTGCTGGAGTGTCTTGCCGTACCGCATCCTCGATGATTTTATCCCTGTACTCTCCAGTACCGGTACATCTCTGAGGAAGGAGCCATGGCAGGAACAAAACAATCGCTCTTTCTTCATCTGCCAACCATTCGACTTCCCACTAGCCCCACTCATGCACAACTCCGTCTCTGTCCAATGGCAACGCGCACGTTCTCTCGACACTTTGACATGCATTGCCGAGCCGAGGGATAGGCTTATCGCGTTGACCCTGAGCACGCGACGTTGACGTGCATTGAAGATTACATGTATATATCATGTACATGTAGCTTCCATACTTCCTCCCTCACCAACCATGGCCGCCGGCATATCCCCCGACCTCATCGCCCAAACCCACACCCTCCTCCAAGCCCTCACCACCTCCCCCTACCCCGACCTCCCCTCCCCCGACTCCGTCAAACGCCGCGCCTCCGTAGCCTTCGTCATCCGCATCCAACCCTCCTACTCCCACTGGCCTCCCCAAACCACCACCACCTCCGATAACCGCAAACCCCCCGACCTCGAAACCTTCTTCTCCCAACCCTGGACCCACCACGGCGACCCCGAAATCCTCTTCATCAAACGCGCCTCCCGCAAAGGCGACCGCTGGACCTCCCACATCGCCCTCCCAGGCGGGAAACGCGACCCGGAAGATGCAGACGACAAAGCCGCCGCGATCCGCGAAGCATGGGAGGAAGTCGGCCTGGACCTCTCCACCTACGGCATAGAATGCGGCAACCTCCCGCAACGCCTCGTAACCACACATTGGGGCAAGAAACCGCTGATGGTGCTGTGCCCTTACGTCTTCCTCCTCACCAGCCACCATATCCCGCCGTTAAAATTGCAGCCAACCGAAGTAGCGGCCACGCATTGGGTGCCCCTCCGCAGTCTCCTAGCTCCTGCGCAGCGCACGGTAGCGTTCGAGGATGTGTCGAGTCGGCTCGCGAACCAGGAGATGGGGGTGCGGAGGTGGATGCTAAGTCTCATATTGGGGAAGATGATGTTCGCCGCGATTGATCTGCTGCCTACGGAGTCGCTGCATAGTGCTGAGACGCCTGCGCCGGATGCGAGCGTTCAGGTGCAGGTACAGGATAATCGGCACGTGCCAGCGAGTTTTTATTCACGAGCTACGGCGCTTACATCCCGGGTCTACCGATCAGATATCTTCAACCAATTCCCCTCACCGCCGAAAGAAGGCCCCTTGCACCTCTGGGGGTTGACACTAGGTGTCGTAGCCGATTTCCTGGACCTCATACCCCCGCATAACGCGCTCACGTTGTGGACTTACCCGACGTTCACTCCCCTAGACGTGCGGTTCTGGGTGTGGTTGCTTACCTACCGATTTAAGGAACGCAAGCGAGCAGAGTTGCAAGCCGGATCATCTGTACTGCACAAACCGGCTTTTGGCGGCGTGAGCGAGAGTCTGGCGAATAGCGCCGTTCTTGTCGATAGACTCACAGCATCGCCATCACCAGCAACGGGGGCATGGGGGGAAGGGGAAAGACCAGATGAAACCGGCCTTCACGGCCTAGGAACGGGAAATGCAGTCGGAGACGTGAAGAACAGGAAAGCGGCCGTGGCGACTATGCTCGAAGGGTGGGTTGACCGAGTGGCGAGTTGGTGTTTGCCGGCAATTGCTGATCGGGGCAGGTATTACGATATCGTGCGGAGAGCGGTGGGCGTGGCGTTGGTGGGGAGGGCGGGGGTGCTTGCTCTGGTGCTGCTTTGGGCTTGGAGGAGATGGAGGGGGAGGTTGGGGAGGATAGGGAGGTAATGGACGCTGGCGAAGGGGGTGGCGGTGTAGATATGTGTAGACCATAGAATCTTCATGTTGTTCTGCTGTCTAGCCACCGTCTATACATGTATCTGTGGTCGGCTATTGAAATCGGTGCAAATGCCGACATATTTACTCGGGGCATCACTCGCCGAGCAATACCGCCGAGGCCCTCAACACCATCGCCAGTCAGTCCGTCCCATCGGCAATCATCGTCGGGCATTGCATTGCATCTCGCGTTGTATAGTACATAGATCTTGGAGGTTACGTCCGTCTCTTTCCATCCCCATCCACATTCCTGTCCACCGCTCATCCCCCTCCTCCCCCCCCCTCCTCACCACCCCTCCACCATGGCGAAAACCTACACCTACGCCGAAGTCCAAGAGCACCGCTCCCCAGCCAGCTGCTGGGTCGTCCTCTACGGCCACGTCTACGATGTAACCACCTTCCTCCCCTCCCACCCCGGCGGCAGCAAGATCATCCTCCAACTAGCCGGCACAGACGCGACAGAAGAATACGACCCCATCCACCCCCCCGGCACCCTCGAAGACAGCCTCCCCGCTTCCGCGAAACTAGGCCCCTTCGACACCACCACCCTCCCCGCCGCCCAAGAAGAAGCCTCCCCCGCCCAAACCGGCACCCCCAAATCCCCCGCCCAAGAACAAGCCGAGGAACCCCTCGCATCCCTCGACGATTGCCTCAACCTCGACGACCTCGAAGCCCTCGCCACCCGCAAGATCAGCCGGAAAGCATGGGCCTACTATTACTCCGCCGGCGACGATCTCCGCTCCAAAACATTGAACAATACAGTCTACTCCCGCATCCTCCTCCGGCCCCGCATCTTCGTCGACTGCACGCGCTGCGATACGCGGACAACCATCCTCGGCCACAACGTCAATGTCCCCTTTTTCGTCTCGCCCGCCGCTATGGCTCGCTTGGGAAACCCCGCAGGCGAAAAAGGGATAGCGCAGGCCTGCGGGAAGTTCGGCGCGCTGCAGATAATCTCGAATAATGCCTCGCAAACCCCGGAGCAGATCGTGGAAGGGAGCGCAGAGGGCCAGGTCTTCGGCTGGCAGCTGTACGTGCAGAATGAGCGGGCGAAGAGCGAGGCGATGTTGCAGCGGATCCACAGGCTGCCGCAGGTGAAGTTTGTGTGTCTGACGCTCGATGCGCCGGTGCCCGGGAAGCGGGAGCACGATGAAAGGAGTAAGAATGTCGGGGCCAGTTTGCCGGTGAGGAGTAGCGTGCAGGCGGGGAGTGCCTCAACCACCTCCCCAGACCCTGCAGCGAAGAGCGGGATGAGATTGGAAGAGAACATCGAGGCCGGGGAAGCAGGGGCAGGCGGAGTAGGCAAAGCGCTGTTCGCGGGCACCGCCCCGGATCTCACCTGGAAGACTACGCTGCCCTGGCTGCGGAAACATACGCACCTCCCCATTGTCCTCAAGGGTCTCCAGACCCACGAGGACGCGTACATAGCCAGCCTGCACGCCCCGCAGGTGAAGGGGATCATTCTGTCCAACCACGGCGGCAGAGCGATGGATACCGCCCCGCCTTCCATCCACACCCTCCTCGAGATCCGGAAGTACTGCCCGGAAGTCTTCTCCCGCATCGAAGTTTTCGTCGATGGCGGCATCAAGCGCGGCACCGACGTGGTGAAAGCGCTCTGTCTCGGCGCAAAGGGTGTAGGACTCGGTCGGGCTCCCTTGTTTGGTCTGGGTGCGGGAGGGGTGGAGGGCGTGGAGCGGACGCTGGAGATTCTGAAGGCGGAGGTCGAGACCGCGATGCGCTTGTTGGGGGTCGAGGAGGTGGGGGGGTTGGGGCGCAGGCATGTGAATGCTAGGGCTGTGGAGAGGGATTTGTATGATGGGGACGGGTTGGGGGGGTGGGAGAAGGCCGGGTTGTGGGTGGGGAGTAAGTTGTAGGTGGAGCGGGTGGTAGTGGTGAGTGTGTATCTCTTTGACAGAGAGGGGTGAGGTGCTCGTGTACTACTTGCGAGTATATCCTGCACCGATCAGCCCGTGGCGAGGAGATGGTTTGCAAGTACAATGCTTCAATGCCGGCATCTACTCAACGCGATATCTCCAAACCGCTGCCCGCAAGCGACGATATGGGATCTGAGCGGCCCGCCAGGAACGTGGGATCCTCGAGTCTCGAGAAAACGAAGCGCATCGATCTCCGTGATACGGAGTTGGCTTCGTGCTGCTGTGCTCGCCACCAGTAGGTACTCGGGTCAATACTTCTTCGCAAAGGAGATGCTGAAAGATCAGGGGTATTCCGGTATTGATTGATCGATCGATCGCCCTGCTGTCGAATCTTCATATGCTACCGTACTCGCCGTGGTCAGGTATATTGGGGGTGGTCCTTGGCGGAGATGGTACACGTCGAGGGCTCAATGGCATCCATCTCTCTGATATCGAAACTCCATATGCTGCTGTACCCGTTCCCAGTACTCGTGCGATAAGGCGGGGATGCCACACATGAGGGTACATAAGTGAAAAAGAATAATAATTTGATAGCTACACATACAGTCATCCCCCCGGTCCACCCCCATCCCTACATACTCCTACAAATCTCTACCCCAGCCCCGACCCCCCCGCCCTACCGCCGAGACACCGTCCCATCACATCCGCAACCCCGCGTCACTCACACCGCCTCAAACTCCACCACCCGCCGCGCCATCCACCGCCTCATCCCATCCCCCCCATACCCATTCGGCCCAAACGTCCCCACCAACCTCACCCTCCCCGCCGTCGTCGCACACAGCACAAACTCCTCCCACACCGTCGCGCCCGCGGGGATGGGATTCACGACCCGCAATCGCATCCCCATGAAACCGACCCGCGACCCGTCCTCGCGCGGCAGCAGGACGAGCTTGACGGCCAGCGCGGGGGAAGGGAAAGCGGTGTCGTTGCGGATGAGCAGGCGCACGCGGCAGGGCTGGCCGACGGCGACGTACGGCGGCGCGTCCGCCGGGCCGACCCCGTGGAACTCCAAGCGATGGTCTGTGCGCAGGACGCGGCCGCGGACGATCTCCAGCTGCTCGCGGCCGACGCGGAGGTCGCGGATCAGGGCGCGGCCGGAGCGGGAGGAGGAGTCGTCGCCTTCCGACCAGTCCTGCCAGAGGATGATGACCGTCTTCCACAGGACCTCCCACAGCTCGTCCGGGGTGTCGTGCTTCCGGCCGCCGCGGCGGTAGATGTCGCGGTGGATGCGCATGAAGAGGCGCTTGGTCTGGCCCGGCGCCAGCTGGCCGTCGGGCTTGGGCTGCAGGTGGTCCGGCAGGTTGGGCGGGTAGCGGAGCTCGAAGCGGCAGCCGAGGGGCGCGGACCACGCGTTCGTCACGTCGAGGGAGAGGGTGAAGAAGTCGTCGTCCACGTCGGAGGTGTCCGGGTTGCGGAGGAGGAGCGCCGGTTGGACGGTGAGGGTGAAGGGCAGGCGGAGCACGCGCGCGAACGCGTCATAGCGGCTGAACGGGTGGGGCCGGTAGTAGATGTCAAGGGTGGCGCTCGACACGCCGGTTTGGCCGACGACGGAGCAGCTGAAGAGCACGGTCTCGCCCGCCCTCACCAACGCCGAGCCCCTGGGCTCGTCCAGCTCCTCGTTGTTGCTCTCGGTGAGGAAGGTGCCGGGCTCAGACAGGTGAATGTTGCACGTCTCGTCACACACCCTGTAGATGGTGGCGGGAACACCGCTCGTGTTGCGCAACACGATGTTCACAACTTGCTGCTCACCGTCCAGCAACATTAGGCTCGACTCCGGCGCTGACACGTACTCGAGCGCCAACAGCGGCACGGTCGTCGCGGAGGTGGCGGGCACAACCACGCGCCTCGGCTTCGCAGCAATAACACCGTCGCGATCGGCTTTCAGCGCGCTCTGGCCTTGATGCTTGACGAGCTCATCTGGCCTCGGCGCCCACGGCACATTGTAGATGGGGAAGAACTGCTCGCCGCAGCTAGCGACCTTCACACGACAGCCGACGATGTTGAAGTCGCCGATCGTGGACGGGACAACGGAGAGGTATACTTGCTGGATCTGCAACGGCTCGAGAGTGATGGCGCGGAAGTCCTTGCTCTGGAGCTCCATGTACTCGAGGCCCTCGGACACGAGCTCGACAGACTCGACCTCGACCGGGATGTCCAGCGGATTCTGCAAGGTCACGAAGCACGTCTGAGGCTCATTGCAGATGAAGATCTGCCGGAGCTGGACGGCTCTCGCGCCGCGGCCTGCGTTGGGGTCGTACAGCAGTGGGTTGCCTGGGACCTGCTGGGCGGCGATCTCGGCTGCGTGCACGCGGGCAGAATGGGGGATGAGGTTGTGGATTTCATCCCGCGGCGCAAAAGCCAGGCCACGCACCAGGAACTCGTCCCAGAACTGTGCCTGTACGTCCGGCAGACCGAGGTGCTTGGCGACTCCTATGGTCTTGGAGAGGGTCGTGGCGAGGCGCAACTGCTCGTCGCGGGTGATGATGGTGCCGGGCTGGATCGGACTCAACTCCAGGACCGCAGAGACTGTGCTGGTCTTCAGGAGAGTGGCAATCGCGCGCAGCACGCCTTCGGGATCTGGTGACGCTTCGCAGAATGACACCATGGCCTTCAGCAACTCTAGCTTGAGCGCGTCGTTGCCGAACTGGAGAAGATTGGGGTGTATGTTCTCCAGAGTGAGAGGAAGAATGTCAATGCCGTATACCTGCGCGATCTTACTGACAATGTCGTTGACTCCGCCGCTTTCGCCTGCAATGGCAGAGATGGTGTCCACACTGGTATCTGTCGACAAGCTCGCGGCCGGATGGATGCCCGCTTCTGCTGCTCTGAGCCTACGTGCTTGGTCCAGCGCTGCGGTGAGCACGGCCATGATGTCCTTGAGCACCGCGCCTCCTTTGCGGCCCATGTCCAGCAAGGCATAGACGTTGTGCGCGCCGGCCAGTATGGCCACATGATCTGATGTTGTCAAATTCTCCAAATCGGCCTGCAGCGCTTCGTTGACGATGGCCGCTATCGATGGCTTCGACAGACTTCCAGACGGCCCTGAGCCCGACAGCTTCTTGGTGAGAGCCTCGCAATTGTCGGTGACCAGAGCGGTGAGCGTATGCCCGTTGAGCTCGTTGTTTGAATGGTATAGAGCGGCCATGAGGTTGCAGAAGCGGATTCTGATGTCGGCGAGCATGAGGGTCGGAAGCTCCAAGCTCCCCTCACCAGATTCGTACAGGCTGAGGATCTGCTTGAGCAAGTCCGGCAGAGAGGTCGACAGGCGTCGCACTGAGGCCTGATGAGCGGCGTCTGCTGGTCTGAAGTCTGAAGGGAGGTGAACCGACAGCTTGTGGACGTGTGTAGAGTGACTGCGCTCCGCTGCTGGGTAACAGATGGACGGGATGCTGAACTCCGATCCGGTCCAAGCGAGCAACAGCATGGATACCACGATGCCTTCGAGGCCTTTGGCGTGCCACAGAGGGTCGGAGTGTTTCTTCGCGGCATTGGTATGCTCGATCAACGTGCGCAGAGCCTCGCTCCAATGTCCCGCCATGATGTAAATGTGGCCGACGACTATGCCGACGCGCGCTTTGCCTCTGTCTCTGGCTTTGCTCTTGCTCTGTGGACCGCCTGATCCAAAGCCGTGGACCGACGCGCGATCTTGACTGCCCGGTCTGCCGCCTTGTCTGCTGTTGTCGCTTGTCCGACTGTCTGATCTTGCCGACGTGGTTGACACTGTGTTGGAGGAATGCGTCTGTTCGAAGGAAGTGGATGACGGAGGTGTGCGGACGCCGCGGGATGGAGGTCTGGAAGGAACGTCGTCGTCGCCGCCAATGGGGCTGTTGATTTCGTTGCTTTGCGTTGGCGTTGAGTATCCGGAGGCGACCTTGTCGTCGTCGCTGCGAATAGACCAGGCGCGCAGTCGATTGCTGGATTTTTGGCCCGGGGTCTGTATGGTGGGCGAAGCTTGCGTGGCCTTGGCGTACGTACTGAGCTCGACGAGGAAGTGTGCCGCGACTTCGCAGAGGGTGTCGTGCAGAGCTAGGCCACTCTCATCGTCGTCCGACTTGGCGATCCGCGTGACGTTGGCCTTATTGGCAACAGGCCCGCCTTCTGCTTCGGGGAGGAGGATTATATGGCGATGGATGGCATGGGGGTGGTGTTCACGCAGCGTATCTGTTGCCTTTCCAAGCTCTTCTGACCTCTCGTCCTCGTCACTGTCACTCTCCTCCTCACTGCCAGATCCGCCTGCCACGCCGAGCACGAGCTGGGGGCTGCGAAAGAGCTCATAGGGCGATAATTGCTGTTCGGCTACGGTGGGAGGAGAGGTATGATAGCTAAATAGAAGGGATCCTTGCGGATAGGCCTTGGGCGACAGTAGGAACTGCTGGTCATCTCGAGTCTCGATGTCTGCCAGCTTGATCATTGAGGCGTGCTGAGCCAGCGCTCTGCAGACGGCGTTGAAGCGACTGCGCTCGATCCTACCGACTGGGACGACCTGCACGCGCACTCTCGCCGGAGCGACCGGCGAGAAGCGAGCCATCTTCGCAACAGTAATACTGTGCGGTATGAAATGACAATTACAATCATACAGCACGGTCGACGAGCATTGCGAGGAAGTCGCGTCGCTTGCCAAGGGAAGATCCACCCGACCCATGCTCCGCCATGTGCTGCAGGAGCGGACGGCTCGGTACCTTACCTTATCTCACACCACGGCAAGCTCCAATTGATGTGCAACGGTGATGAATTCGAATATCAGCGAACATCTCAGATGGCATTACTTCCTCTGCGATACAATTAATCGACGACGAGCTCAACGAGAATCGCCAAGTTCACACTGCCCACACCACTATTACATATGTCGACCGCACCAAGCCTCACGACACGCGATACAGTGCGAATGAAAGAGAGGCACCATCAAAGGCTTCACTGCTCCTCGATAACGATCTTTGTATTACCGCGTCGATGCGACAAACAGCCTGAGCCAGGATGACAGTGAAGCGTGCGAAACCTCACTATAGATGATCAAGACAGTCACTGACTGGTCCTCACAACGAGCACCGTCGCTAGTAGTTCTAATGTTCTGATACTCATCAGATCCATACCCGACGTGATCAGTGCGATAGTGATAATTACAACGAGCAGATGACCGCTTCACTACAGTAACATCAACACATACAGACTACCGTGCTCGACATCGCGCCCACCACCACGCCAGCCCCGCGCCTCCTCGCAGCATCGCCGAACTCCTCCAAAAGCCAACCAACGCGCGCGAGCCCGACGGCGATAGGTCCTCGAAAACGGGCGCCGCCGAAGCAGGATAACTCCAGCGGCGAGACCCACGATGGAAAGCACATCCACGCGAAGAGATTCCCACACCAGCCGCATCAAGACACACTTCCCCCGGCCCAGACGTCTCTCAAGACGGGCTTAGGAGCGCAATGCATGGCTAGGGGAAAGTCCCAAAAGGTGCTTGCACTCGCACTCCGGTACATCTAACCGGACATCGCGTGCGCAGCGGTAGGGGGAGGAGGAAGACGGGGCAAGACGAGACACCTCCGTTGACAGCTAGAGCGTGGTGGCTATGATTTTCTAGTACCAGAAAACTCTACTTCGCAACGGCTTCCAGACCAACCCATCTCCCTCAACCGCCACACGGTCTCAGTGAGCGTGAAGAATGCACCAATTGACGGTAAGCTTAGATGAAATACCACCGCGCCTTGCAAACTCACAGCAATGAAGTCTGAGGAGTCGAGGGCCTCACCCTTACGATTCGCCTGAGTAATGGCGCAACCCGTGGGACTGATGGGATGTGTTGCGGGATGATTGAAGGATTCGTTCAGGACAGTGCCGAAGTTCACCGAGCTCGTTCCACGTCAAACTCTGGGGGAACGCGATTTGGATCCTGGTCCGCGGCGATTACTCGTGGAACGGGCAGAACGAGAATGGTGGGAAGAGGACGGTCAAAAGAGACGGTGGGGATATCATCTTCTTTCAACAACCACTGTGGCCGGCTTCAACGCAACGCCCCTGGAAACCCCGTTGAGGAGCGCAAATCCGCAAAGGAGACGACTGTTCGCCAAGCGGAAGAGGCGGCCAAGGAGGTGGAGAGGAGAAGACGCCGCGCATGAGCAGCAGGCTCGCGAGACCAGCTGGATTGGCCTCGGATCCCTCACCACCCGTCCACCACCGAAGCGGCGTCATTGGCACCGAGCCCCTGCGCCCTCAAATGCACGACTCACCCGCGCCATCGCAACCTGCGGCGGGAAAGCGAAACTACAAAACCCAGGGCGAACGCGAAGAAGGAAGTCTGGCTCACCAGCCCGTAGATAGCTCTATCCATGCCAACGACCCGATGGTGGCAGTCGACGTCCTCCTTCACGGGATGTGCGGTTGCTCGTCTTCATCGCAGTGTAGCCATGGGCCGGAAGTCTCGTCGCTGGAGCCCAGTGCCTCGGCGGCGCCAAACCGCGATGAATCCGCGGATGATGCGACGGGATTGATACATTCGCGAGTTTGGCGAGTCAATGAGTATGGGTCTGCAATCAGGGACCGCTTTGGACGCGCTTTTCGCATTTCTGGCCCGCTTGCTGGAGGTGCTATATGGACGATTTCGCGAGATTCTGGTGGTCAGTTTGGGTGAAATGGAGGGAAGAAACTAAATAAGCATTGCTGTTTCGACGTTCACTACAGATGATCACGCTGGTGGTCGTAGCGGATGCCGATGCTGGGGTAGCGGTCTGTTGCGGCACTACTGATCCATACCAACGTGCTCAACAGTTCTCACGCGCCTAGGTATGAGGAGAGCGAAGCAGAGCAGCGTTTCAGGCCACCCTACAGTTTCGTGTGTCGAGTGAGCGACGCGATCGAGGACGCGGTATATACGTAGAGTGAAGCGGGTCGTTCGATGCGAGCGAGCGTACAGTCTCAGGAACACACACACCATACATTGACGGATTGTCTCCTCCGTCACTTATGATGCCGGCTCTTGATCGAAGCCGATGCGCAGACTTTGGCCACGTCTTTTTAGCGTCGAACGTAGACAAGTCAGGTCATCGTCAGCCTTTCCCCTCCGTACTACGGCTTCAAAGGTCGCTGTGTGTTGTGCAATTCTCGATGGACGCGACGCGACGCGACACCGTGGTGGTGGGATGTCTGATGAGATGGAGAAAAGAGGAGAAGCAACGTCTTCTTTGTCCAAGCGCCCACAATTTTCTTCACCCAAGCTGCGGAGAAATCCTGAGGTCCGGCGTGCAACACAGGCTTTTTTCTTCTTCTTCATCCAAAGACAGGCTTGCAGAGATGCGGCACAGTACATGTACACCTGCTCATCTGTACCATCGCTTGACGCGGTTGCGCAGATACATCTTCACACACACACACACACACACACACACACCACCGACTGCACGGGGCTTTCGTGGGGGGGGGCGCAAGCGAGGAGTACATGTACATGTATTTATCTGGAGACAGGCTTGAGCCACGCATACAATGATGCAGGACGCATACTATTCGCCGTAGGCCGTCCATCATCAGTGTCCGCTATGCAGCAGCAGCAGGCCGGGGCAAATCTACTACATCGTTTATCATCCCTCCATTGCAGTGCGATTTGTTGAGTGTATATGGACGCGCAAGATGGCTCGGACTCACCAGAGCAGAGGCCTGCTTCCAGCCATTCCGATGGCTTGCCGTCGGTGGCTTCGTCGAGGTGTGTTATTACATCTCTTCTCCTGTTGGTGCGAGAGGCGCGTTGTCCCATCAGACTGTGGCGATTTGCTCTCTACTCAACAGTCGCGATGTTGGTGGAATCAGTAGCAATGTCCAAGCTGCTGCACCCTTCAATACATGCACAATCAAAAACCACAGCCTCATCATCACTTGAACCTCACAAGGAATTTGCTGAAACCTTATAGCCTCACTGGCCACATCCCCCTCGCCGACGATGCACAAGACCAACTCATCAGCTCGTACGGCAGCATGGGCTCGTTCCACAGCCGCGAGATGGCCGCAGGTCGCGACATAGCCCCCTTCGAGGCAGCGGTATGCGAAGAGCATACCGCTGACCTACGATCGTTCCTGTCTCCGGACCGTCACGAGGCCCTCGAGCCCTTGCACTCTCCGCCAGTAGCACGATCGGATACCCTCGACGCGGCGATACAGCGGGCCACGTCGACGATACGCTACAATGCGAAGTGGTTCGCGCCTGGCCCTCTGAGTGAGCTGCTCGAGGTCGCACTGCAAGCGGCCGGGACGTCCTCTTCCTCCCTCGCCTT
>NAJQ01000033.1:12654-39402 GCA_005059865.1 Friedmanniomyces simplex
AGGCCCGCCTTCTGCTTCGGGGAGGAGGATTATATGGCGATGGATGGCATGGGGGTGGTGTTCACGCAGCGTATCTGTTGCCTTTCCAAACTCTTCTGACCTCTCGTCCTCGTCACTGTCACTCTTCTCCTCACTGCCAGATCCGCCTGCCACGCCGAGCACGAGCTGGGGGCTGCGAAAGAGCTCATAGGGCGATAATTGCTGTTCGGCCACGGTGGGAGGGGAGGTATGATAGCTAAATAGAAGGGCTCCTTGCGGACTGGCCTTGGGCGACAGTAGGGACTGCTGGTCATCTCGTGTCTCGATGTCTGCCAGCTTGATCATTGAGGCGTGCTGAGCCAGCGCTGTGCAGACGGCATTGAAGCGACTGCGCTCGATCCTACCGACTGGGACGACCTGCACGCGCACTCTCGCCGGAGCGACCGGCGAGAAGCGAGCCATCTTCGCAACAATAATACTGTGCGGTATGAAATTACAATTACGATTAGAATTATAAAGCACGGTCGACGAGCAATGCGAGGAAGTCGCGTCGCTTCCATTGCCAAGGGAAGATCCACCCGACCCATGCTCCGCCATGTGCTGCAGGAGCGGACGGCTCGGTACCTTGCCTTATCTCACACCACGGCAAGCTCCAATTGATGTGAGCAACAACAGTCGAGTGCAACGGTGATGAATTCGAATATCAGCGAATATCTCAGATGGCATTACTTCCTCTGCAATATGATCAATCGACGACGAGCTCAACGAAAATCGCCAAGTTCACAATGCCCACACCACTGCTCCGTACGTCGACCGCTTCAAGCCTCACAACACGCGATACAGTGCGAATGAAAGAGAGGCACCATCAAAGGCTTCACTGCTCTTCGATAAGGATCTTTATATTACCGCGTCGATGCGACAGACAGCCTGAGCCAGGATGACAGTGAAGCGTGCGAAACCTCACTATAGATGATCAAGACAGTCACTGACTGGTGCTCACAACGAGCACCGTCGCTAGTACTGCTTCGATGCCCATATCCATACCCAACGTGATCAGTGCGATAGTGATGCTTACAACGAGCAGATGACCGCTTCACTACAGTAACTTCAAGAAATACGAACCACCACGACATGGCGCCCACCACCACGCCAGCCCCGCGCCTCCTCGCAGCCTCCCCGAACCACTCCAAAAGCCAACCAACACGCGTGAGCACGATGGCGATATATCCTCGAAAACGGCGGCGCCGAAGCAGGATAACTCCAGCGACGAGTCCCACGATGAAAAGCACATCCACGCGAAGAGATTCCGACACCAGCCGCATCAAGACACACTCCCCCCGGCCCAGACGTCTCTCAAGACGGGCTGAGGACCGCAATGCATAGCTAGGGGAAAGTCCCAAAAGGTGCTTGCACTCGCACGCCGGTACATCTAAATGGAAATCGCGTGCGCAGCGGTAGGGAGAGGAGGAAGACGGGGCAAGACGAGACAACTCCGTTGACAGCTACAGCCCGTTGGCTATGATTTTCTAATACCATACGGCGCAATTGCGCAATGGGTTCCAGAGCACGCCGTCCTCCTCAACCGCCACACAGTCCTAGCGAGCGTGAAGAAGGCACCAATTGATGGTAAGCTTAGATGAAATACCACCGCGCCTTGCAAACTCACAGCAATGAAGTCTGAGGAGTCGAGGGCCTCACCCTTACGATTCGCGTGAGCAATGGCAGAACCCGTGGGAAGATAGTCTTCTTTCACAACCACTGTGGCCGGCTTCAATGCAACGCCGCTGGAAACCCCGTTGAGGAGCGCAAATCCGCAAAGGAGACGACTGTTCGCCAAGCGGAAGAGGCGGCCGAGGTGGTGGAGAGGAGAAGACGCCGCGCGTGAGCAGAAGGCTCGCGAGACCAGCTGGATTGGCATCGGATCCCTCACCACCCGTCCACCACCGAAGCGGCGTCATTGGCACCGAGCCCCTGCGCCCTCAAATGCATGACTCACCCGCGCCATCGCAACCTGCGGCGGGAAAGCGAAACTACAAAACCCAGGGCGAACGCGAAGAAGGAAGTCTGGCTCACCAGCCCGTAGATAGCTCTATCCATGCCAACGACCCGATGGTGGCAGTCGATGTCCTCCTCCACGCGGCGTGCGGTGGCTCGTCTTCATCGCAGTGTAGCCATGGGCCGGAAGTTTCGTCGCTGGAGCCCATTGCCTCGGCGGCGCCAAAACGCGATGAACCCGGGGATGATGCGACGGGATTGATGCTTTCGCGAGTTTGGCGAATCACTGAGTATGGGGTCTGCGATCAGGGACTGCTTTGGACGCGCCTTCCGCATTCGCGGCCCACTTGCTGGATTTGCTATATGGACGTTTTTCGCGAGATTCCGCTGCTCACTCTGGCGGGCGAAAGGGGCCGGGGGGAAACAAGGCTCTCTCAGTAAGCATTGCTGTGTCGATGTTGACCACAGATGATGAAACTGGTGTGTCGGAATGAACGCCGCCTTCGCTACCGATCTATTGCTGCTTTGATCGATACCAACGTGCTCAATGGTTCTCACGCGCGTTTGATGATGAGAGGAGCGGCGTTGCGAGCGACGCGATGAGGATGTTTTGCATACGTAAAGTGAAGCGGTTCATCCCATGCGAATGAGCGTACTGTATGAAGAACACAACACCATATATTGTTGACGGATTATATCCCTGACTTGATGCCTGCTCTTGACAGAAGCCACTGTGCAGACTTTGGCCACGTCTTTTTAGCGTCGAACGTAGACGGTCAGGTTATCGTCAGCCTTCTCCTCCGCACTACCTTTTCAGAGGCCGGTGTGTATTGCGCACCACTTGGTGAATGCAACGCGACGCGACAACGTGGTCGTGGTGTGCGTGATGAGATGGAGAGGAGAGGAAACGTCGTCTTTGTCCAAGCGCCCGCAATTAATTCTCTTCACCCAATCGAAGCTGCGGAGATGTCGGCGAAATCCTGACGTCCGGCGTCGAACACAGGCTTTTTTCTTCTTCTTCACCCAAAGATGGGCTTGCAGAGATGCGGCACAGCACATGTACACCTGCTCATCTGTACCATCGCTTGACGCGGTTACGCGGGTACATCTTCCCACACACACACACACAGACACACACCCACACCCACCCACACACACACACACCACCGACTGCACGGGGCTTTCGTGGGGGCGCAAGTGAGGAGTCCATCTACATGTAGTTATCGGAGAGAGGCTTGAGCCACGCATACATGATGCAGGACGCACATTATTCGCCGTAGACCCTCCATCATCAGTGTCCGCTATGCAGCAGCAGGCTGGGGCAGATCTACTACATCGTTTATCATCCCTCCATTGCAGTGCGATTCGTTGAGTGTGTATGGACGCGCAAGATGGCTCGGACTCACCAGAGCAGAGGCCTGCTTCCAGCCATTCCGATGGCTTGCCGTCGCTGGCTTCGTCGAGGTGTGTATTGCATCTCTTCTCCTGTTGGTGCGAGAGGCGCCTTGTCCCATCAGACTATGGCGATGTGCTTTTTACTCAACAGTCGCGATGTTGGTTGAATCAGTAGCAATGTCCAGGCTGCTGCACCCTTCAACACACGCACAATCAAACAAAGCAGCCTAATCATCACTTGAACCTCACAAGAAATCTGCTGAACCTTCGCAGCCTCACTGGCCACATCCCCCTCGCCGACGATGCACAAGACCAACTCATTAGCTCGTACGGCAGCATGGGCTCGTTCCACAGCCGCGAGATGGCCGCAGGTCGCGACATAGCCCCCTTCGAGGCAGCGGTATGCGAAGAGCATACCGCTGACCTACGATCGTTCCTGTCTCCGGACCGTCACGAGGCCCTCGAGCCCTTGCACTCTCCGCCAGTAGCACGATCGGATACCCTCGACGCGGCGATACAGCGGGCCACGTCGACGATACGCTACAATGCGAAGTGGTTCGCGCCTGGCCCTCTGAGTGAGCTGCTCGAGGTCGCACTGCAAGCGGCCGGGACGTCCTCTTCCTCCCTCGCCTTATACGCGGCATTGAACCTGCTCGACACCGTCACCACATACGCCTTCCTACCTGCAGACTGTCTGCCACTCACAGCACGCTTCCTAGCTCAGGCATACTACAATGCTTCCCGGGCGAACAAGACCAAGAAAGTGGCCAAACACGCATGGACCGTCACGGTGAACTTGCTCCGATCACACCTGGGACCTCAGCTCGATGACACTACGATCAATGCCATGGGTGGTGCTCTGAGTACGAAAGAGGACTTCGCTGCCACTGCGGGCGTGCTGATGCTCCTCTCGAAGCGGTTACGTTATGTGAAATACGGGCTGCAACCGCTCAATATCACCTTACTACTCCAGCAACTGCGCTTCGTCGCCGCGACAACCAGCGATGGCCACATCATGGAGCGTATCGTGCGCTTACTCGTCAAGATTTTGAAAGATCCGACCGCAGTCCAGCAGATACAACAAGACGCAGGGTGGTCGGACGTGTTGGACATATTGCTACAGAGCTCAAAAGTCACCACTGGCACGACAATTCCGGACCTACTGCGAGAGTTTGCGCCCGCCCTCTCGACGATCGAGCCACGTTTGCTGTTGCGCCTTGCTTGGCTGTACGTCCGCGCGAATCTCCCCCTCACGGATCGTCTGTCCTCTGAGCTCCGCACAAGATACTGCACACTACGGCGGAGTGACGAATGGCGGACGAACTACCAGGACATGTTGGAGCTGTGCAACAATCCGCCGTACGTGGAAGAGCTGCGAGCTTTCGTCGAAAGCAACATTCTCATGCATCAACTGGGTCAGCCGTCACGCCATCCGGCGGTTTCCGCGGTCGCGAAGAACTACGTCCACCACATCATCGAGCCGACGACGAACTTCCAAGCACGCACTATGCTGACGAGAGCTCTGATACGAATGTGCATGTGCAGCGCTTTGACTCCCGACACTGACCACGGGTTACAGCCGCTCTTCGATTCGCTTTGCACCGTGTCAGGACTGGACGTTGAAGCCGCACTGTTCCTCTTCAGCATCCGGGCGGACGTCACAGGCGCCATGTACATCATGCCGACCGAGCTCGAAGACTCACCCAAGAACGCTGAAGGTCTGAAGCTATGCTCGGTCCCAAACTTGCACAAATGGCGGTCTGCAATCCTTGGAGTGTTCAGGGATGGCGCTCAGTCCTGGGAAGTGTACAACTCGTTCCTTCATCGGACCAAGCATCTCCTGAGCAACCACACGATGTTCACCGGCGAGATCCAGTTCATCAAAGACTTGCAGGAAGTCATCTGCGAGAAGATCGAGAGCGGCCAGACCATGGACCCGCCGCTGTACTCTGGCTTGGGCAAGTCCTACGTGGCCGCGCAGCTGGTGCAAACACTGGTCGCATCCATGAGCTATCACCGCCAGCTCACTAAAGAGCACGTCACCGCCTTGGTAGCTGTCTTCAACGCGACGGCAGGTTCTCGCGACTACGTCGTCAGCATCCAATGCATCCACGCCCTCACGCTCTGTTGCTACGAGGTGCCGGACCTCATGAGCAAGTACATGGACGACATCATCGACAAGATGTCCAGGATGGTGACGCAGCGGTACCTGGCGATCCACGTCCTGCAGTTCCTGGCCGGCCTGTCCCGTCTGTCGGAGCTCTACCGCAACTTTGCTCAGCACGACTACAAGAAGATCTTCGCGGTGTGCTACAGCTACCTGCAATCGACGCGGGGGGTGGACACCGTCAGCGAGAGGCGCCGGACCCCGAATAGTGAGCAGAGCTCGGTAGTGTCTCGTAACGAAGAGGCCCTCCCGGAGTATGTCTATGCTCTCGCGCATCATGTCATTACCTTTTGGTACATGTCGTTGAAGCGGCAGGACCGGGAAGGGCTGAAGCCGTACATCACGAGCTGCCTGACGTATGAGGTGGACGGGAAGGAAGTGATTGAGGACCAGGGCATGGTGACGATTGACATGATGGACCGCATCGACGCGGACGAGGAGTCGGACGACTGGTGAGTGTCTCCGCTTCGTTGGCATGCGCTTTTTGCGGCTCGTGGATTCGTTACAACGGCTGATTGCAGATTGAGGTACTCCGGAGATCCGTTCGCTGCGATCGACGGTCGTCTGGTGGAACGCCATAGGCTGGTCGGCATGCTGCTTGTCTCCACCAAGACGTCCCTTCGTACCGGAAGATCTCTGGTGACAGTCCGACGACCGTCCGGGACTACACAGCGTCTTCTGCAGCACGGCACCGCGCGTGTCACTGTTGAGAGTGGTGACGAATACCTTACCGTTCTACCGGACGACATTGTCGGGCGTACATATGGTGCCATCGCGATACCGAAGCCTTCCTCCGCCCTCGGATCGGTAGAGATCCTCACCTTACCCGAAGAGGATGCTGTCCGTCGCGCAATCGAGGCGCTTGATCGTACCTCAGCCCTCGACTCACACAAGGCTGGCGTGATCTACATTGGCGAGGCACAGACGACCGAAGACCGCATCTTCCGGAACATCTCCGGCTCGTCGGACTTCAAAGACATCGTCAGAGACCTGGGAGACCTGGAAGCGCTGAAAGGCGCCACGTTCAACACCCAAGGTCTGGACCGAGCCGGAGACACGGACGGCCCGCACGTCATCATCTGGCGTAACCAAGTCACCGAGCTGGTCTTCCACATCACGACTATGATGCCCAACAGCGCGGACGCCCGCGAGAACACGGGCCGCAAGAAACGGCACGTCGGCAACGACCACGTCAACATCGTCTTCAACAACTCCGGCGCGCCCCTCGACTTCACCGCCCTGTACAACCTCTTCCCCGGCCAGCTGACCTACGTCTACATCGTCGTGGCCCCCTCGGCCCGCACGAGCTTCATCCAGACCCGCATCGCGCTGCACATCGCGGCCGACGACAAGGCGGACCGCTTCTACAGCGTGCACGTCGCCACGCGTCCGGACTACCCCAACATCTCCTCCGCGGCGGAGGGGAAGGTGGTCTCGGGCGCGTCGTTGCCGGGGATGCTGCGCAATCTGGCGCTGAACGAGTGTATCATGTCGTTGATGTGGGCGCAGCGGGACGAGACGGGGGAGTATCCGTCGTCGTGGCGGAGCCGGTTGCATCAGCTTAGGCGGTTGGGAGAGCGGTACAGGGTGAGGTGGGCTTGATATCTGTGATACCCCTGGGGGCAATTTGGCCTGGCATGGCATGGCTGCTGGAAGTGGAGGGAAGGGAAGGGAAAAAGGCGCGATATGTGAATAGTTTAGTGAGAAGGATTCTTGACTTTTTGACTTGTTTTCCAAGACATCAAGATTGCCTTGAGCTCTCTTGCAGCTCCGCGTGTTCACGTCGAAGAGCTCTGCTGTTCGAGAGACATTTACATCCTCGTCGTCAGATGTGTCTATATCGAGACTTCTCGACTCTAATATGGCCTCAGGCTCTCTCCGCGGAAGCTCCGATACACAGGCAACTTCCACTTCAGACTCACCCGCGTAGCAGACGCGTCGACTTCCATCCAACTTCTCAACTTCACAACGACGACATGGACGACACTATGGAAGACCGGCCCGAGTCGCAGACGATGGCGGAAGAAGCACCAGTGGAAGGCGTCTTCATCCCGCCATCCGTCAATAATGAGCGCGTCCTCTCCGGCGAAAGCTACACTCACCTTTCTGCTGTACCCGCTACCTTGACCGCGGATATGGGCACGGAATGCGTGTTGGGTGTGGATGAGGCTGGTAGAGGGCCGGTGCTAGGTACGTAGCAGATTGTAATCTGACAAGCAGGTACTGACCCGTCGCTAGGTCCAATGGTCTACGCATTGTACTACCTGCCACTACCTATGCACCGCTCACTGCTAGCTGATACCCACCACTTCGACGACTCGAAAGCCCTCACGCCGGCGGTCCGTTCCGACCTCATGGAGAAGGTCTGCTCTCCGGAAACGGACCTCTACCAGCATTGCGGCTGGGCAACAAGGAGCATGTCCGCGCGCGACATAGCCGCCGCTCAACTCCGAGCCAATGGAACCTACAACCTCAACGCCCAAGCCATGGACGCAACCATAGATCTGATCCAGCAAGTACTGGACCAAGGCGTCAACGTGCGCGAAGTCTACATCGACACCATCGGCCCGCCAGCGACGTACCAGAGGAAACTCGAACGCATCTTCCCCTCGCTGTCCGTTACGGTGGCGAAGAAAGCAGATAGCCTCTACCCCTGCGTCTCCGCGGCATCGGTCTGCGCTAAAGTGACCCGGGATGCGGCGCTCGATGTGCTGTACACCACTTACGCCGGCCCCGAAGACCACGGAGTCGTTGCGTGGGGCTCGGGCTACCCTTCGGATGCGCGGTGTACGACGTGGTTGAAGGGGAATATGCATCCTTTGTTTGGCTGGGGCAACGAGTGTCGCTTCAGCTGGGGCACGGCGAAGGAGCTGCTAGAGGCCAAGGGTGCACCGGGCCGTATGGATTGGCCGGAGCCTGAGGAGGAGACGGATAATATGAAACTGACTGGGTTCTTCGCGGAAGCTGAGGAGGAGAGGGAGGACGAGATGGTCTCGTGGTTTGGTCGCCGCGTGACTGGGGAGGTATTTTGAAGGGTGCTGCATTCATTTACCACGGCCTCATGCTAGGATGGAGAGCGCCAGAATTTATCATCGTTGCTGGAAAGCCTGCCTTGTGACAACCACCGACGCGCATCGACACTCCCCCGACCCTTTCTACCACGTCAACATGGGCATCAGGAATTTTCTGAAAGAAGTCAAAGAAGTCTTCAATGTAAGCAGAGATGCTGCAAACGAACGTGTATGCGGTAGTTGGGCAGAGGCCAAAAAAATAGGCCAAGAAGCCGCCGTCGAATATTACGAATCAGGTCGCCGGAAAAGGGGAGGGAAAAAGTCGAAGAGTCAGCAACATTTCTACTGGCCCACTCATCGACTGCATGAGCTCGTGCCCGATCGCTCAGGCAGCCATCGCTTTGGAGGAGGCCGTGGACATGGACACTCCGTTCGATACTGCGAGAGCGAGCCCGGCAGGAGGACATCGTACTCACGATCATGCTCGAGCCCTCCAAGATCTCGTGTGACCGTCGACGTCTCCAACCACCAGCCGCGCAACGAGGATAGGCGTGGCGGGGTTGTGCTAAGTGCCGACGACTTGTCTTTCCTCACCTCCTCAATGAGAAGCGCAGCAAGCGAGTTGGACCATCTGCGGCGAACTCGCTCCCCGTCTCCGGTACGTGGTAGTCGTGCTAGCTATACTAGCGCACCTGGTAGCTACGGCTCACCGCAGTATTCGCCACCCGCACCTAGGAGTGGCAGTCGCACCAGCTACAGTGACGCACCACCTGGTCTGAACAACGCCGCAAGTCGTCAGACCTCGAGGAGCGGCAGCGCTTTGCGGTCACGAACCCCGGCACCGCTTCCCGCAGTCAACGCAACAGGTGTATCCAGGCTCAGCAACATTGACCGTGGTCCTATGACTGGCACGTCCAGAGCGAAAAGCACCGCCGGTCCCTCTTCGCGCCATACAAACGACAGCAGCGCAGATCGCGGAAGCACGGCCTGGACAACGACTGGAAGCGCTCCTCGCACACACAGCCGTGCCCCTTCAACCGCCATCTGGGCGCCACCACCGTCTACCATCAACACTGCGCTGACCTACCGGCCACGCTCTCCGACGGACACTATCGTGCCGGATGACTCCATGTCCATGATTGGCAGCCGACGCTCGAACAGGCGTGCCCCTTCTTCGACCATCTGGGCGCCTGCTCCATCGAGCATCGTTACCGCACCGACGTTCCAAATGGGTTCGAAGGCGGGATCGGTCGGGCCTTGGGACGCCCAGAGCCAGCAGGGTGTTGATGCGGAGACCTGGCGGCACGGGGCAGACTTTTTGAACTCGATGTTTCCTCCGATGGGGCGTAGTAGAAGAAGCGGAGCAGCCAGCACGGCCAACTCGCCCTCGACGGTGAGACCTTCGGGGAGGAGTACCGCTCGCGGCTCACGTGCTGGTACCCTCTCGCCGTCGCGCGGTGGTGGAGGGAGTAGGGTGTCCAGTAGGGCCGGGTCAAGGAGTACGATCAACAGTGAGAGTTTGGCGCCCACGGCCCACCTTGGGTCTGAGGCGCGGGCTGCGGTTCGAGAGGAGAATGACAGGAGGTGGGCGCGGCTGGGGCCGCCGATCGAGGCTAGGTTGGGTCGGTAGTGGTGTTGGGAAGAAGAGAGTGGGATCGTGGATAAGTAGGGTAGGCAAATAGGTAGATAGCGAGACTTACTTGCCGCGGGAGCCAAAGCATTTACACTCACTGTCTTACGCGAACGGGCGGCTGCAGAGCTCGCAGTCTGTCGACCGGATCCTCTCCATACTCACGCTCTGACATGACGCCCATCGACAGCTCCCCCCCAACCGACATGGCACCCGCACTACCTACGCCGTACCCCCCAACAGCCCCGCAATAAAACTCGTCGCCACCCACCCATACTCCAGATACTCCAGCGTCTGCAGCAGCTCGTCCGTCCGCCGCTGCGCCTCATTGTACCCCTCCATATTCGGCAGCGGGATCCGCGTCCCGCCGCCCGAGGCCAGGTCTTTGGGGTTCCAATATTTCTTGATGTGTCTGCGCGCGAGGAGGACGGCGATGAGGAGGGCGGGGGAGGCGGAGAGGCGGAACCAGGGGGGGAGGTAGGGGCTGCCGAGGGCGAGGATTGTGGAGGTGAGGAGGGAGGCTAGGACCTGCAGGAGGGGTGATGGTTTAGTGTTCAGGGGTGGTCCACTAGGAGGTGGGATGGGAGAGATGTACCGCAAGAGCGCCCGTCGTCTGCGTCGTTCGGGTCTTGTGGAGGTGTTGTTTTGCTGTGTCGGACCACTCGGCGAGCTTCTCGCTCGTTTCCTCGTATTTGCGTAGGTTCGTGATGGCGTTGACGGATTGGTAGCCGCCCCAGCAGCAGATGATGGCTTGGCTGGCGTACATGAACTGGAGGTAGAGGGCGGAGGACGGCATGGTGGTGGAGTGTGTTGAGGTTCGACTACCGTACACACACACTCTCCCTCCCAAAGTTTGGTGTCTGTTTCGTTGCATGAGAAGTTCGGCTTATCGGGCTTATCGCATGGCTTCACGTGCTGCTCGGGACGAGCCGCGTTTGTTGGTAAACAAAGCTTGCCGACGAGCAACGCTTTCCATCTCCATCTCCACCACCTCGAAGTCCGCACTTCGCTGTCGCATTCGCCATTGCTAGCTCTTGGACGTACCGACTGCTTGACGCAAACACGGCGCCCTCGCGACATGATGGACGCCGACAAGGAGAACCGCCCACCGCCGGGCATGGAAGGGAAGAAGCACACGCCGGGCAGAATAACACCGGGTAGAATGCGCAGGACGACGCAGAACCAGTACTTTGATGTCGGCAAGGTCGGCCGGTACGCGCGCATATACCACTTACATCCCCGGGCGCATCGCTGACATGACCCAGCAAAACCGGCGTCACACTCCCCGACAAGGGCATACGCGACGAGCATGGCATGGAGCCCATGTCCGGCATCTTCGACTCACCCATCAAGTCACCGCAGCGCAATAGCGATCGCACGCTGGCGAGCAGTGATATGCACGTACAAGAAAGCTCCGCGCCGGATGTGAACGAGACTCTGTACCTCTCCAAGACGCCGAGACTCCCTCCTCCGCGCGCCGGGACACCGAAACATACGAACATCGGGAGCCCCAAGCGCATGTCCACCGGCAAGAAGACGCAGGAACAGCAGCCACACACAACCGGCAAGGCTCAGCTGCCCCGTGACGAAGACGACCGATCACCGGGCAAAGCGATATCGAGGACGCAGCCGCCCGCGAATCGAGTGCTGGACTTTTCGAAAGATACCGAAAAAGTTCGTCGGAGCATCGAGATCACGAGCCCGTTCAAGCCGAAACGTGCATTGAGGCGGTCGATGCAGCGCCAGAATCCCTTTGCTTCGCCTATCGCAGAGGTGGGGAGGAAGCCGCGGGCGGAGAGCGTGGCTGAGGCGCTAAGGACGGTGGACGAGACCGTGCTACTGCTCTCGACGGATGATGCGCCAGTGATGGTGGACGATGATCCAGTCGCGCCGGTACTTGATGTGGATGGTTCTGAGGTGGATGCTTCACTTGAATCAATTGGCGCTCTCCCAGCGGCAGAATTGAAAGAGTTGAAGAGAAGCTTGAACGGCCTGACCGGAAGATCCACCGGCTCACGCTCGCCGTCTGTGCTTGAAAGAACACCTAGTAAGAAGCGCGACCGGACGAGCTTTGAGAGCGGCGATGCAGACGTCGATGCAACAGCAAGCCAGGCACAGTCTGATGATCACGCGAGTGTCAGCCCGGAGCCGAAGAAAGCACGCAGCGGACCTCGAGTGAGCGAGACGACAGTACTACAGGAGGAAGACCAGCCCATGACCGTCGACCCGTCTCTGCTCTCGCAAAGCGGAGAGAGCCTTGTCGAGCACCAACACGAGCCCAGCATGCCGCCGCCGAAGAAGACTACAAAAGGGAAGGCCAAGCCCAAAGCGCTTCAGGATCGCGACCCGAACCGGGCAAGCAAGGCCCCCGGAAGCCCCGTCAAGCTCAAAGAAGCGCCGGAGAAAAGCAGCAAGTCACCCAGCAAACGCGCCGGCAGTCGAGGTCTCAGCGTCGGACCCAACTTCAACCTGCGAGCCACGACGCCTTTCGATGACGCTATCAGTACTTCCCGATTCGGACGCCCGGTCATCAAGCCATTGCAGTACTGGGCGAACGAGAGCCGGATATGGAAAAACGGCGAGTGCGAGGGCATCATCCGCGCCGATGAGATCGTGCAGCCCAGGCCCAAGCCGAAGAAGAAGAGTAAAAAGCGAAAGACGATGAGCAAACTGGACGACATCAATGAAGAGAGCGAGACGGAGTCGACAATGGCAGATGAATGGGAAGAGGATCTGGGAGTCATCTCCGGCACGGTGGCGAACTGGGACCCAGCGACACAGTCAGGGAACTCGAGTGACCCGATCAAAGAAGGTATGTCTCACCCACCAACACACACCCACCATACCATACCTTCCATCATACCCAGTCGTCCCTCACACACACTAACATATTCCCATCCCAGACCTCGCCTTCGCCCAACCCAGCATCACCACCCGCGACGTCGCAGGCAGCGAATTCAAATACGCCAAAATCACGACCCTCCCCTTCTTCGGCGCGGGGCTCGTCGAGCTACCCCCCAAGGGCTTCAAGCGCGCGAAGAACAGCCGGAAGATGCAGATGGTGTTTTTCGTGCACGAGGGGAAGGTCCTGGTGGAGATTGGGGCGCAGGGGATGCCGCCGGGGGCCGGTGGCGGGGAGGGGGGTTCGGTGAATGCGTTTGCGATTTCGAAGGGGGGCGTGTGGGTTGTGCCGAGAGGTGAGTTTTTCGTGTGTGCTTGTGTTTTTCTTGTGCTCTTGTTCCTATCGTACCGGGTTTGCGCGGCTTGCTGGAACCGGACCTGGACCTGGACGAAACCATCGTGCGCGAAGCCAGCGGCTGAAAGAGCGGTGGCACACCGCCTCCCCTGCTCTCTCCGACTCAGCGGTCACCCGGACAATGCTATTGACGGGTCCGTACGGGGTACCAAAGCACACCCAACATACCCGACGACCTGGCCCCTGGGCGCACGAAGGCGGTATGTACGACGCGCTGTCAAGTCAAGTCAAGCCTTCCGGCACGCTGTCGCACGGCACGAGCAGCAAGCGTCCCGGCGGTCGAGGGGAACATTCCACGGCGATGCCCACTCTCTCGGCGACGGTGTTGGCCCGGCTGCGGCTTCCCGGAGAGAGAGCTCGAAAGTCTGGCTGTGGCTTGACGGCGTCTGTGCGACGTTACAGCGGGAGTCGGGACCGTTTTTCGTGGACTGGACTGGACAGGGATCCGGTTTCCGACAAGTTTCCCGTGGGAAGTTGATGGCTAACGTATGCTCTGTTTCGACTGTAGGTAACAACTACGCCATCACGAACGAGAGCCGGACAAAAACTGCCAAGGTCTTCTTCGCGCAGGGGTGCGAGGTGGATGCGTTTGCTGGAGCCGCGCAATGAGTCTGTCTGGGAGGAAAGGGGGACGGACGCCGATGAAGTCCTCCTGACGGGTGGCCTTCTCGGCTTGGTTGTGAGTTGGGGCGCACTGGAAAGGTCTTCGGGTTGGGTTTTGAAAGTTTGGGAGTATACGGCGGTGATTGGGAGATACCCTCTGTTTGTTGTACATGCTTTGCTCGGCACGAACCTTCCTCTGTCGACGAACAAGTGCATGCTTCCTCGGCACGTAACGTCGTCGCAATCACTTCCGAACCCGCACCTGATCCCCCCCCCCTCCCTCCGTCTTCCACGATGCTACCGGTCACAAGACGGTTCCCTCCAGCATGTAACCATATGGAGCTCGGCGTTCCCTCGGCAATCGTCGATTCTCGAGGTCCGCAACGTTCAGGATAGACACTTGCTGATCCCATGAGCTTCCTTTGGCCTGGAATTGCCACTAGCTCAAGCTCATCGTCGCGGACATCAAAGCTTGCACCGGTCAGACCAGCACACAGAACCGTCAAATCACTGACCCGCCAGAGGAAGCAACCGCCTCATACTGGGACGAACAACCTCAAAACTCCTCATCCTCCTCCTCCCCCTCCACCCCAAAATCCTCCACCACCGGAAACTCCCCCACCTCCACCCTCTCCGGCCTAACAAAAACCCCACACCCCGCCTTACACTCGAAATACCTCTCCCCGCCGACCACCCCATCATTCCTCCCCGTCGGCTCATCCAGCCTCACACCCACCCACGCCCCCTTCCCCCCACCCGCCGGAATCCCAGGCACCTCCCCCACGAACCCCACCTCCCCCCCCCTCGCATCCTCCTCCGCGGGCAGAAGCCGACACCGCACTCCCACGCGGATCCCGCGGGTTTCCGCGTCGCGGTACGAGGCGCTGAGTCGACGCTGCTGGATAGCCGGGGCGGCGGGGTCGAAGCGGCCGAGGTGGTGGGTGCGTTTCCAGGCTAGGACGCTGTCGGTGCGGGCGGCGTAGTCCGCGGGGGGCATCTCGTATTTGGGCACGGCGGAGACGTCGGTGTAATTTGTTCGGGCCGAGGGGGGGCGGGTGTCTGTTACCTGGTGGGTTGGGGTCAGTGTTTAGTGCCGTTTTTATTTAGGTGGGTAGACGGATTTGACAGGCGTGAACATTGGAGGGGTGAGGGGATGTTTGCTTCGTTGCTTCGTTCTACTTCCCTTTCCCTCGGTGCGAGGGATGGTCTGGACGACGCGAGTGCCCGGCAGCACCCGCATCCCTATTCATCTCAATCGGGATCCGCAAACGATCAACCCGCACCGAAGGAGTATCTTGGGGGTTTGGAAAGGGCAGATGAAACACCTGGGAAACTTTGCACGAGCGGGGTTCGCCCCAGTGATGAATTCTCAAACCGAGACACAACAAGGGAAACACCAGACAGCAGCACAGCCTCGCAAGCGGGAGACCTCCTTACCTGTATCTCGGCGTAAGCCTGTAACGGCCAGTGGGCCAACTGCGTGGCATCCTCGCTCTGCGCCGTGATGGGCATTGGGGCTTGGGAGCCGATCTTGAGGCTGAGGAGCTGGCAGATGGCCGGGATGCCGGTGATGGGCTCCAGGCGGTCTTTCAGGTGCGTGATGGTCCAGGAGGGCGAGACGCGGCGTTCCGAGGCGGAATTCTCGGACCGGATCAGCAGGGGTATGTCCGGTGCGGTGTTCATGGTGGCGGTTGGGCGGTGGTGGTGGTTGGGTTTTCGGTTTGGCGCGCTGGTCGGCAATCTGGCAGGGCTGTCGGCGCGGGTGGGCGGTGGGGGTAGTTCGTGTTCGCTCAGCGGCCCTCTTCGTCTGCCTTGATCAATCCAAGTCTTGCATGGGGTGGATGGGGTTTGGCCATGTCACAGGATCCTTTCTCGCTGCGTGAAGTGCATGCGTGCCACATTCTGCGCGGCCAACGAACATCTCAGACCGGCCTTTCGCTGGCCTATTCGTCCACCAAGCCAGCTGATTAAGGCCCGCCCTTCGACCCTAGCAGCCCCGTCTTGACAACGCATCGACCGCCAGCAGGCCGAGCGGGGGCGCAGCGTGCTGATGATGATGGAAGCAGCTTCGACTCCCCTCTCTCCCAAACGTCCACCCCCGTCGATCGCCGTCGCAGGCAAGGACACGAAACGCCGGGCTTCACCGCCTGAGACAGCTAGAACAATGGGCGGAACTAAGGTAGAGACGAAGCTTATTCTTCCTCCAGGGATGATGGGCTGAGGGGAACATGTTCGGCGCAGTTCCCGCCAACTGAGCTCTAGGAAGGGAAGGGACCCGCAGCATGGCGCAAGCTGATTTACCCGCGCCCACCTCCCGTCATCACACTGATCAGACGGTGTCGACGTGGACGCCTCTCGTCAAGTCTTCCAACTCCATCACCTCCCATTCTGCCGGGGATAAGACGTGGCTACCTTAGCGTGCATACCTGCCTCCTCCTCCTCGCTGCTCTGAGGTGACTTGGAGCAGCGAGAAGCAAGGCGAGGCGAGTAGTGCTCTGTGCTGTTGAGAGGCTGCCCGCATCACCATCATCATCACCATCATCATCATTATCACTTTCAATAAAACGACGGGAAGCTTCACGCCGGCGACAGACATCCTCTCTGTCACAAATTGTCGGCCGTGCGATCGTCGAACATGCGCCCCGTGCTTCGCGACGCACGCTAGAACTAGGTCGGCTCCGGGTATGACTTGCGTCAATCTCATCAAGCCACAGCCCGCGCGCGCATGATGCATTCCCCGGCCCATGCATTCGACAGATCCACACCTCCTTCACCGCCGACGGACGAAACTACTGTCACGAGGGATCCTTTCGTCAGAAAACACTCGCCGAACGATCACGAGACGGCCGCAGCTGCCCTGCGGTTCCAGAATGGCAGACCGGCAGTTCTTTCCCGTATGTGTCACAAGGCCACGTTCGAGTTAACAATGACAGACACCACCTCACCCCCTGCTCCTGCTCTGCTCCATCCTCGGGCGCCGGCCCAGGCTGTCGGTAGTTCACCGCCTCGTGTATGTGTGTTTTCCATTCCGAAGACAAAAAGTGTCACATTCCAGGCCGCTTGCCACGAGCGCAACGCTCCTGCTCCTCATCTTGATGGAGAGAATAGCCGGGAGCACGATCAGACCTCATCGCGGCGTCGTCGTAGGTATGGGAACTGGCACTGCGCCGAGTCCGCTCGACATGAACATTCGAGCAGGATTGATGAGCCTTCCATAAGCCCAACCCAACCCCCGAGGTCATGATCACCAACACAGTTCCCCCCGCCCCTCGCAGATCATCGTTCCCCGTCCGCCAGATCATCGTCTATTGTTCCCGGCACAGCCCTACCCTGTAAGCCATTACAGACGATGCATGCACCCATGCATGCCTACCTACCTATTTACCTGGACCAATCGAAACCACCTCTCACCGCCTCGACTCTCTCTCTCTCTCTTTTTCTCTCTCTTTCTCTCTTTTGCATTGTTCTTCTTCGCTCGGTCGAGGAACGCCCGCCTATTGTCTCAGCTTTCACGCACATGTAGCCTGCCGTGGAGTAGTACTAGTAGTGTGTCCTCGTGTTCACTTGTTGGACTTTTGGTAGCTCTAGACCCTAAGGTAAGCGGCGGCGGCATGACCCCCAACGTCACAGGAAGATTTGCCGGAGGTGCACTTTGTTGTTGGTGGTGGTGCATGAGCATGGATCGACGGGGGCTAAGTATAGTAGGTGCCTTTCTTCGTGTGTGAGAGAAGCTGGGTACGGTACGGTAGACAGAGCGAGGCAAGGGTATCATACTCACAGGTACTCCGTTGGCATCATTGGTATCCCGGACGATGAATGGGTCTACAGACTCCGGGTAGCCCACCAGTCAGACTTACTAAAACCAATCCCACTGCCCTTGCAAAGCATACCCAGCACAGGGCGCGGCTTGATGGCAGCCTGACCCAATGGTCAACCGTTCTAAACAGACCGAGGCCTGCCTCGCCTCTCGCGTGTCCGCATCGAATGGACAAGGTTCCTGCCGTTCGGCCATGCGTGCTTTCCTTACCTCCTACTCGGCACCCTTCTCGCTGTCAGTAGTCACGATAGGGTGCCCGCCGTTTCAACTCCCCTTCTCCCCCCCCCCTTGCTCGAACCTGTCATTGGGCGGCGACGTACATGGGAAAAGAAGGGCTCTCTCCCTCGGGAATCTAAAGGGAGTTTCGGCGTATTGTTTTCTTGCATCGGTAGCTGAGGTGTGCTGTACTACTTGCTCACTACTGCTGTTGCTGGGTCTCAACAGTTCGCGCGGCAGGCGCGAAGAGAGAGAGAGAGGAATTCTCCGCGTCACCATCGTTCTTGCAACTACTACCTTACCTTACCTTGCCTTAGCTTCAAACTCCTTCTACTACTACTATGCTTAGATGAAAATACCTTGTCTCGTGCTCTAGTCAGTACCTTAACTCACTACTACGTCAGTGCTCGATCAATCTTGCCCCGACCGCGAAACCTGAGACGACGACGGGGACCTTTCAAACGTCCGACCGATCGTCGAACACACGGCCGTTTTCTCCAAACAAACCCGTGCGAGTGTGCGTGCCGCAGCCATACCGGGGTTTCATGAGGAACGGGATCATCCTCGACGAACGCCAAAGTCTATTCAGACGGTCAAAGGGGGGACCATTGCACGCAAGCCACGAGTCGCGAGGATACATAGCTGGGCGTCGGTATCCCACATTTCCCACCGCGCAAGAATATTGGACTGGCCAGCATACCTTACCCGGGCGGACACCGCTTCTTTGACATAACCGGGTTGGGGATCGAACTACTTGTCGAAAAGACGATCCGACGGAATAACTACCTCACGCAACAGATTGTGCGGATCTTTGACTGTCACCATCATCCACAACGTCGACTCGGGTCTATCGATCGATCGTCAGCAAGCATAACTCAGCAACCCAAAACACATGCGCTGGCTCTGAGGCCAGCCAAGCCGCCAAAGTGGACATCAACACCTTGCTTGAGCGGCCATCCTCAGCCTCGTCGCCGGGCAACGCGAGCACAGCCTCCCGGACCTCCTCAACCAGCCTAATCAAGCGAGACCCGGACACAGCTCCCACGTCGACCATCTCCTCCGCAACCACACCCGCGCCCTTCTCCGGCCCACCCCTCGAGCCGCCGTTGATCCCCCAGCCCGCGCCGCCACACTACCCAATGATGCAGACGCTGCAGTACCCGCCGTACCCACCGGCGGGACCCCCGATGTACCCGCCCATGGCGGGCTACACATCGTACCCGCCCGGATCTCTGCCAGACCCGCGGCTACCACCCATCAACTTGTCGCACACAGGGCCGAGTAATAAACGTCTGGCTCCGCCGCAGCCGCACCCGGCGGAGTCCCCCGCGAAGAAGAAGCAGTCCAAGTGGACGGCGGACGAGGACGCGTCGATCGTCGAGCTGCGCGGGAACGGCATGAAGTGGGAGGATGTCTCGAAGCATCTCCCCGGCCGCAGCGCCATCAGCTGTCGCCTGCGGTTTCAGAATTACCTGGAGCGGCGATCGGAGTGGGATGAGGAGAAGAAGAATAAGCTCGCAAGGCTGTATGAGAGGTATGACGCGCCCCCCGACTTGAAAGCGACGTGTTTTGCAGGCTGAGTTGCTGATCTTGGCTAGCAGGTTCAAGAAAGATATGTGGGAGAAGATCGCGAAGGAGATGCAGTTGCCCTGGCGCGCGGCGGAGGCCATGCACTGGCAGATCGGCGAGGTGGAGATGGCGCAGCGCGCGAACGTGCCTGTGTTCCATCTTGCCGGGCAGACGTCGTTGGTTGGTCAGCCCCCAGGCGGAGCTGGTGAAGTGCCAGCGGGGACGACGACCTCGCCGTCGTCGGCTACGGTGCTGGGTCCGGCGGTTTCCTGCTCGCACACGCACAACCACAGCCTGCCGCAGCTGCCTCAGTCGTACGCGCATCCGATCTCCCCTGAGCAAGCGCGGCTGCGGCGTAATAGCAACGGGTCTTCGCCAAGCGCGGCGGAGTCGCTCCGGCGCAGGGCGGATAGCGCTCGCTCGGTCGCGGCGACGTCTTCGTTGACGCGGACTCTACTGCCACCGCTCGGCGACATGACTGGTCCGCCGTCTCAGACGCGATACACATTGCCACCCGTGGTGACTTCGCCGGAGATGGGGAGGAGATGATGACGGCGTTCGGCATTGGTTTCCGGGAGTTCTCTGAGCTTGGGGTGGAGGTTTAGCGCGGCGTTGTGGACGACTAGGTAGAACGGTCTGACTCGGTATATGAGGTAACGCATCGCATAGCGAGCATAAGCATGGCATGGCATGAGCTGTACAATAGATGATGACTCTGATGATGACCTTGGGGCGGTTAGCATCATTGGGGAGGCCGTGTTCAATGAGCTGCTGCTGCGTAACGACTCATCATCGCCGTTCGAGTGCTTCGTCAAGGGACTGTAGACGTGTAACGAGATGTCGAGATAAGGTTGCCCATTGTGTAGCAAGAACCCGAGACAATCACTGGCCGCTTGCATGCTGCTGTTTGCCTCGACTGGCGGTCCGTCCGGGCTGTGTCCAGATTTACGCAGGAAACGTGTGTAGGTGCTTCCGGAGTGTCAAGGGGTATCGGACGACGGTCCAGTCATTTCTGTGGATGAGGGAGTGGAGGTCTGGGAACAATGAAGATAGTTGTAGTTAGATGTCTCATCTTCAACTTCAGATGCGTGTCGACGAAAAGGGAGTAAGAGTCCGTGCCTCAGGCAGATATAGGACGTCCAGACGACTACGCGCAGCACTCGAGTCACGCGATCTGTTCCCTACACAGACAATGGCCATGGCAACGGCCGGACCATCTGCTTACAATGCTTGAAGGAGCGGAGATCAGGATCTGGGAGCAGGCTCGTGGACCTGGAAGGCAGCAAATATGGAGAGCCCAGACGAAGGCTCGCTCGGCGCAAGCCTCCTGCAATGGGTCGACTCGTTCGAGATGGCCGGCAAGAGCGAGCGGTGGGAGGAGCTCAGTAACGGGCAGAAGCTATGGAGCATAGTGCAAGAGGTCGACGCCGAGTACTTCGCGGGTACCCTCCCGGAACCGGAGGTGGAAGCGTCGGGTGACTGGACTCGGAAATGGCAGAACCTGAAGCACGTCGAGCGCCAGATCTCGACGTACTACCGCGATGTCTGTAACGGCCAAGACGGGCTTGCGACGGACTCCGTACCGGATTTGAAGGCGATTGCAGCCAGCGGCTCCAGGCGGGACCTGGAGAGGTTGATCATGATCATTATTCGGGCGGCGATGGCTTCTCCGGAGTCGAACGAGCGGATGGCGCATAAGCTGATGGGTCTGGGGAGGGAGAGGGCGATGGTGATAGCGAATGAGCTGCGCGGGATGGAGGAGCCGGAGTACGGCGAGTCGGAACCGGCGAGCAGGGACGAGTCTGCGTATCAGTCCGAGCAGGAGCTGCCGACCGAGCAGTCTCAGGCCAATGGGAACAAGGGTCGCCACGCATCGTACAACGATCCGATGCTGGAGCGCGAGGAGGAGCTACTACAGGCGCAAGCAACGATCGACAAACTACAGGCGAGCCAAGCTGCGGCGCAACGGCAGCTCCAGGAGCTGAGGCAGGACAAGGAACGGCTTCAGGAGGCTTTTGACGAGTATCGCGCAGAGATTAATGGGAAGGGGCACAAAGCTGGCGGTAACGACGAGTTCAAGAAGCTTCAGCGACAGGCGGACAATGATCGAGCGTACATCGAGGACCTGGAATCACAGATGCAATCTTCGCGCGCTACGATCGAGTCGTACGAGAGCCAAGCCGAGCGTCTCAAACTTGATGGTGAAGCAAGTCAGAAGCTCCGTGATGACCTACAGATACTCAAGGCCGACAACGAAGAGCTCAACCAGAAGGTCAGGGCGAATGAGAATCTCAGAAAGAAAATACAGGCACTACAGGAGCACGAACGCGCCAACACATCCCTGAAAGAAGAGCTAAAGTCTGCCAACGAGCGCTTGGCAGACCTCGATCAGCTGAGGCAGGTGCAGGCCGGTCTGGAGAAGGAGATCATCGAGAAGAAAGGCTTGATTCGGAATCAGGAGTATCAGATCAACGAGCTGACTACGACGCGCAAACATGCCGAGTATGATGCCCGCGTGCTGGCGCAGAAGCTCGAGGCCGCTCGGGAGAGGAATGATCGCGATCACGAAGCTCTTGAAGAGTTGCGGCTGAAGCTGCAAGATAGTACAGCGGATGGATTTGGCGTTGGTGAGACTCCGATGGAGCAAGACAGACGGCTTGATGATGGCGAGGCTGAGCGCAGGACTATCGAACAAGATGAGAGTAAGCACCTGGCCGAGAAGCTCGCGATGCTCGAGCAGCAACTCGAAGCGGCAGATGCACGGCTCCGACAGACTGCGGAGCGCAACGCCACGCTGGAGGAAGAGAAGCGGAGCTCAGCAGCCGTCGACTCGGAGGCGCGACGGAAGGCCGAGCAGCAAGTCTCCGCGCACGAAGGCACGATTGCGGAGCTTCGGCAGCAACTGGTACTAGCGTCGAGACGGCAGGAGCATCCTAATGGTGGGCCAGCGGCGGAGGATCTGGCTGCGCTGCAGAGGGAGAATCGGTTGATGAGTACTGCTTGGTATGAGCTTTCGAGTCGGCTGCAGCATAATGGGGTATCGCTGGGCAGGCGCAGGCATGAGCCGAAGAGTTGGATTGGGAAGCAGCGGGCGTTGGTTGGCCCGAGTACTGGGTTGGTGAGTGATGTTTCGTCTGTTGTGAGTTGTTGATAGTACTGACTGTGCTCTTTGCAGCAGCGATAGCGGTTTTTGGAAGGCAGCCTGTTACGAGGGTTGACAAGCTTTGGCTCCCCACTTGTCAACGGTTTGGCTCGCCATGTTTGCGTGTGTTCGCTGAAGTTACCGACGACACGACTGTCTTCCCTTGTCTCGCACGACTGGTGTATTGTTGGCATGAACCGGTGGAAAAGAGGTTGTACCCAACGATCGAGCGAGAACTGCACCACTAAGTAGGCCTTACAATCCGCCAAGACAGGGAGGAGATGCGGGCTCGACAGATCGACCTGGAAGGAAGACCGGGCTGGTTGGTCTTGACGTGCATTCTCAGCACTGTCAATGTCCCACAAGCCGACAAGGCGCAATAAGACCATCTTCACGGCGTTTGCAAGACGTTCACGCCGTCCTGCGCCCTGTAGTACGGCCGAGTCCAGCAGTTGTCAGCGCGCTGACTAACCCACCCGCACGGAATCCACAAGGGACATCTTCACGCCATGCTCCGCTTACCTGCACGTACGGCAGGGAGTCAGGCATTGTCATCACGCTGATTGTAGCCTCAACATGCGACGGCGCTGTTTGTGTGCTCCGGAAAGGTTGATGCCGAGGCATTGGAGTTTTTTGCGTATCTGTCGTGGACGCCCTCCGGCGCACCCGAAACGGTACACCGGCGTGTGTGCTACCCCGATCCAGGTCGATATTCTCCTCTGATATTGGACGCCAGCGCCAGTGCATCGAGCCGCGGCCGCTACGCGTACGCCCACCAAGAAGTCCTCGCCTCGACCACTGGCCCGATCGAGGTCGCCGTCCGCCTCTCGAGCCTGAGGTGTAATGGGTGTTCAAATTCACAATGCCTGAGGGACGGTTAGTCATCATGGTTACTGATCTCGGTCGCAGTAGCGACTTTGGGGCCCTGTGGATAGCGACTGGAAGATCTTCCCTCACAGGGCGTGAGATGCTTGGTCTGGCAAGACTATGTGTCTGATGGCGTCTACATCCGGATCCGGCACACACGACTGGCTGAGGAAATGATACATCTGGCTGTCAACCGAACGGATCGCCGCTCCGGACTTACTCCTGCGCAATAGCTCATAGGGCGGGAAGCAGATCATAGGATTACGGGCAGCGTATGTGTGGATTCGATGACTACCGTGATATCTATATAGTAAAGCGATTCGGTTCTCGGAACCTCACTCACGCTCCCACACCCAGAACCCCATCCCCACAAACCCCGGAAATCCTCCGTCAGTATGCCTCGCAAAGACATCGAGTTCAAGACCAGCGACGATATTACTCTCCATGGCTGGCTGTACACGCCAGACAACGCGGAGGGGAAGAAACTACCATCTCTCGTCATGGCTCACGGCTTGACATGTTTCAAGGAGGTAAGGCTGGAGCATACACCAGTATGACCTATACGTGAGACCATGATAGCTAACACCCTTCCCCCTGTGCAGATGGATCTCGACCTCTTCGCGGAGTACTTCATCGCGGGTCTGCCAATGGCCTGCCTCATCTACGACAACAGATGCTTCGGCGCCAGCGACGGCCAGCCGCGTGCGGAAGTGAATCCGTTCCTGCAGCGCAGCGACTACTCCGACGCCATGACTTTCGCACAGCTGTCGCCGGACATCAATCTGGATAAGATTGGCATATGGGGTACCAGCTACAGTGGTGGGCATGTCCTGTGGGTTGGTTCGGTCGACCGGCGTGTCAAGGCGGTTCTCAGTCAAGGGTACGTCGTTTCGACACACCTCGCTGCACAGCTGACATGAGGATCTGCTGACATCCCACCAGGCCACTCGTTAGCGGCTGGGAGAACACTACTTGTAGCGTCCGGCCAGACTTGTTGGTATTGCACCCAATGACCCTGTTTGCTGAATACTCGGCTGACTTTGATCGAAGCGTGCACCACTTCCCTGAAGATGGTGAGATGACGCCCACGGTTGTAGGGAGCCGAAGTCATGCTAATATATGAACTCCGTCATCAAAGTTCCAGGACGGTAAGCTACACTTATCCTGACTCCGGTGTTCATCACGCTGACTCTGTAGATCGCCATGCTCGCGCTCAAGGCCACGAACCCACAAGAATCCCCGCCGTTGTTCCCGACCCAATGCAGCCAGCAGCAATGCCATCGTGCGTACCTACGACCCAAGCTACACACAATACTCCACTAATCAGTGTCTGATCCGTCGCAGGCCGGACAGCTACCACTTCTTCACCGCGTGGGAAAAGAAGAGTGACTGGAAGAACGAGATCACCCCGAAGATGTATGTTCTTCCAGCGCTCAATCAATGGACTACGCTGACGCTCGATCAAAGTGTCGAGCTGGTGCGCTCAAACGACCCGGCTGTCGTAAGAACCTAACCTTTGAGTCCTATCTGTAGGACGTTGATGACTGACAGTTGGCCAGAACATCCACCGCATCAGCCCGACACCGCTCTTGATGACGGTGGCGGACAACGACGTCCTGACGCCCACCGACCTCGCTCTGGCGGCGTATGGCCAGGCGCTGCAGCCCAAGCAACTCCATATCATGCCGGGCGGGCATTTTGACGTATACAATGGTCCGAATTTTGAGAAGAATGCTTGGTGCCAGGCTGACGTCCTGAAGCGGACGTTGTGCGCATGAAGAGTGCCTGGTGTGACTGGCGATGACGGCTTGAGAGATCGGTTTTGCTATAAAACTGGTATACTATGAAGCTTCAATATACAAAACTTGGATTCGTAAAAAGGGTACCATTCCTGTGATGTGTTGGCTGGCTCTCCCGGACCACCCGCAAAGGGGTGCCATTCTTGTCAAGTTAACAATGCCAGCACCTTCGTGTCGTTTGACTCGCTCAGTTGACTGGACCGACTCTGTTGCCGTCCACCGGCAATAGCCGTAACCTGCGCAGGCCGTGGCGCTTAGGCTTTCAGGGCGATTCTTCGCCGAGCCTTGATGGTCGCATCGTACAAGACGTCCTTGAAGGCGAACAGGAAGGCTGCAGTAAGCACTGACTGTGTGACCTTCGCGCTGATGCCTGCGAGGGGTGTCAGTGTGACCGTACTGTGTGCTCCAAAGCCGCGAACACTTACCACCGTAGAGTCCGCCGACGCCCTCTTCCCGTACGATCCTCTTCAGGCTGGCCGTCATGCCTTCCTTGCTACCCTTACCGCTCGCCACATGCGCTCTCGATTTGACGGTGATGTAGGGGTACGTGATGCTAGTGGCCGCCAGCTTGCCAAGCGCGCCCATCAGGAAGCTGTCGGTCGCGGTGACCTTACGCCTCTTCTCCAACGCTTGCTTCAGCTGCTCGAAGATCGTGTACTGCAGGATCGGATTGATGACGAGTACTAGAGCGGGCAGCACGCCTGCGAAGAGTCGCAGGAAGCCCTCCTCCCGGACGATCTTCAGGAAGGTGGAGACGGTGCCGGGTGCCTTCTTGGACGTTGTCGCAGCCGTGTCGCCTTCCACAGAGGGTAGGCTCTCATCGCTCGACTCCTGTTTGCGAGCAGTCATGCGGGTGTTGACGACCCAGATGGGATTCGTGATCATGACCGTAGCACTCCCCGCAAGCGCGCCCGCGGCCATGGATTCGAGGGTACTCAAGCGGGCCTTGTTGGTCGTGCGCTGGAAGAAGGCGCGCGAGAACTCGTACCCTTGGAGATGGTGGTCAGCGCCTGGAAGTGGATGCGTAGGATAAGATGACCTACAGTAGTAGTACACGAAGTTGGTGACCGTGATGCCGAAGAGGGCGCTCTCCAGGCCCGCATACAGACCCGGGATCCCCTCGCGATCAATCATACGCTTCACCGCATCCAGGGTGCCGGTGTGGGCTTTCTTCTTCTCCACTTGTGCTCTCGTCGACAAGGTGATCAATGGGTATCTGTACATATAGCTTTCAGTCTTCCGTCTCGTCGCTTTGCAGATCGGCGGCCGTACGTCAATGCCATTGACAGTAACCCTCCACCT
>NAJQ01000033.1:39412-51361 GCA_005059865.1 Friedmanniomyces simplex
CGAAGCTCTTGAAGAGTTGCAGCTGAAGCTGCAAGATAGTACAACGGATGGATTCGGCGTTGGTGAGACACCGATGGAGCATGACAGCAGGCTTACCGACGACGGCGAGGCTGAGCGCAGCACTATCGAGCAAGATGAGAGTAAGCACCTGGCCGAGAAGCTTGCGATGCTCGAGCAGCAACTCGAAGCGGCAGATACACGGCTCCGACAGACTGCGGAGCGCAAAGCCACGCTGGAGGAAGAGAAGCGGAGCTCAGCAGCCGCCGACGCGGAAGCGCGGCGGAAGGTCGAGCAGCAAGTCTCCGCGCACGAAGGTACGATTGCGGAGCTCCGGCAGCAACTGGGAGTAGTGTCGAAACGGCAGGAACATTCTAAGGGTGGGCCAGCGGCGGAGGATCTGGCTGCGCTGCAGAGGGAGAATCGTTTGATGACTAGTGCTTGGTATGAGCTTTCGAGTCGGCTGCAGCATAATGGGGTTTCGCTTGGCAGGCGCAGGCATGAGCCGAAGAGTTGGATTGGGAGACAGCGGGCGTTGGTTGGCCCGAGTACTGGCTTGGTGAGTGATGTTTCGTCTGCTGTGACTCGTTGATAGTGCTGACAGTGGCTTTTTACAGCAGCGATAGCAGTGTTTGGAAGGCAGCCTGTTACGAAGGTTGACAAGTTTTGGCTCCCCATTTGTCAATGCTGTTTGGCTCGCCCACGTTTGCGTGTGTTCACTGAAGTTACCGACGACACGATTTTCTTCCCTTGTCTCGCACGACTGGAACAGGTAGGTATTCTATGTCGCCGACTCTGCTGGTGCCGACCGATTGTTGACGGCGCATGCACGTCTACCAGCACTTTGAGTAAAGGTCCAACGCATCAATCATGACAGGGTGTATGCTTGTCAGCATCCTCCCTCGTGGAGATTGGTCTTTTCAGCGGTATAGCTGACATCACGCCACAAGCGACCTGCCATGAGCCAAGACGGGAAGGAGATGCGGGCTCGACAGATCGACGAAGAACGGAGACCGGGCCGGTTGGTCTTGGAGTGCATTTTCAGCACTGTCAGCACTGTCCATGGCCCACCAGCCGACAAGGCGCAATCGGACCATCTTAACGGCGTTTGCAAGACATTCACGTCGTCCTGCGCCCTGTAGTACGGCCGAGTCCAGCAGTTGTCAGCGCGCTGACTAACCCACCCGCACGGAATCCACAAGGGATATCTTCACGCCGTGCTGCGCTTACCTGCACGAACGGCAGGAAGTCAGGCACCGTCATCACGCTGATTGTAGCTTCAACACGCGGCGGCGCTGTTTGTGTACTCCGGAAAGGTTGATGCCGAGGCATTGGAGTTTGCGTTTCTGTCGTGGACGCCCTGCGGCGCACCCGAAACGGTACACCGGCGCTGAACGCAGTGTGCTACCCCGATCCAGGTCGATATTCTCCTCTGATATTGGACGCCAGCGCCAGTGCATCGAGCCGCGGCCGCTATGCGTACGCCCGCCAAGAAATCCTCGCCTCGACCACTGGCCCGATCGAGGTCGCCGTCCTCCTCTCGAGCCTGAGGTGTAATGGGTGTTCAACTCCACATTGCCTGAGGGACGGTTAGTCATCATGGTTACTGATCTCGGTCGCAGTAGCGACTTTGGGGCGCTGTGGATAGCGACTTGAAGGTCTTCCCTCACAGGGCGTAAGATGCTTGGTCTGGCAAGACTATGTGTCTGATGGCGTCTATATCCGGATCCGGCACACACGACTGGCTGAGGAGATGACACATCTGGCTGTCAACCGAACGGATCGCGGGAAGCAGATCAAAGGATTACTGGCAGCGTATGTGTGGACTCGATGACTACCGCGACACCAATATAGTATAACGACTGGGTTGTCGGATTCTCGATTCACTCTCCCACACCCAAAACCCCACCCCACCAGATCCAAGAAGCACTCCGCTAGCAGGCCTCGCAAGGACATCGAGTTCAAGACTAGCGACGATGTCACCCTCCGCGGCTGGCTGTACACACCAGTCAACGCGGAGGGGAAGAAACTACCATGTCTCGTCATGGCTCACGGCTTGACGTGTCTCAAGGAGGTAAGGCTGGAGTATACACCAATATGATCTATACGTGAGACCATGATAGCTAACACCCTTTCCCCTGTGCAGATGGATCTCGAACTCTTCGCGGAGTACTTCATCGCGCGCCTGCCAATGGCCTGCCTCATTTACGACAACAGATGCTTCGGCGCCAGCGACGGCCAGCCGCGCGCGGAAGTGAACCCGTTCCTGCAGCGCAGCGACTACTCCGACGCCATCACTTTCGCACAGCTGTCGCCGGAGATCAATCCGGACAAGATTGGCATGTGGGGCACCAGCTACAGTGGCGGGCATGTCCTGTGGGTTGGTTCGGTCGACCGGCGTGTCAAGGCGGTTCTCAGTCAAGGGTACGTCGTTACGACACACCTCGCTGCACAGCTGAGAAGGGGATCTGCTGACACCGTACCAGGCCGCTTGTCAGTGGCTGGGAGAACACTACTCGTAGCGTCCGGCCAGACTTGTTAGTATTCCACCCAATGACACTTTTTACTGAATAGTCCGCTGACCTTGATCGAAGCGTGCACCACTTCTTGAAGATGGTGAGATGTCGCCCACGGTCTGTCGAAAGCCGTATCATTGCTAACATCTGACCTGCGCCATCAAAGTTCCAGGACGGTAATCTAGATGTACAACGATTCCGGCGTTCATCACGCTGACTGTCCAGATCGCCATGCTCGCGCCCAGGGCCACGAACCCACAAGGATCCCCGCCGTTGTTCCCGACCCAATGCAGCCAGCAGCAATGCCATCGTGCGTACCTACGACCCAAGCTACACACAATACTCGACTAATCAGTGTCTTATCCGTCGCAGGCCGGACAACTACCATTTCTTCACCGCATGGGAAAAGAAGAGTGACTGGAAGAACGAGATCACGCTGAAGGGGTATGTCTTCCAGCGCTCAATCAATGGACTACGCTGACGCTCGATCAAAGTGTCGAGCTGGTGCGCTCGTACGACCCGGCTGTCGTAAGAACCTAACCTTTAAGTCCTATCTGTAGGACGTTGATGACTGACAGTTGGCCAGAACATCCACCGCATCAGCCCGACGCCGCTCTTGATGACGGGGGCGGACAACGACGTCCTGACGCCCACCGACCTCGCTCTGGCGGTGTATGGCCAGGCGCTGGAGCCCAAGCAACTCCATATCGTGCCGGGCGGGCATTTTGACGTATACGATGGTCCGAACCTGGAGAAGAATGCTGGGTGCCAGGCTGAATTCCTGAAGCGGACGTTGTGCGCATGAAGAGTGCCTGGTGTGACTGGCGATGACGGCTTGAGAGATCGGTTTTGCTATAAAACTGGTATACTATGAAGCTTCAATATACAAAAATTGGATTCGTAAAAAGGGTACCATCCCTGTGATGTGTTGGCTGGCTCTCCCGACCACCCGCAAAGGGGTGCCATTCTTGTCAAGTCAAAATTGCCAGCACCGTCACGTCGTTTGACTCGCTCAGTCGACTGGACCGATTCTGTTGCCGTCCACCGGTAATAGCCGTAACATGCGCAGGCCGTGGCGCCTAGGCTTTCAGGGCGATCCTTCGCCGAGCCTTGATGGTCGCATCGTACAAGACGTCCTTGAAGGCGAACAGGAAGGCTGCAGTAAGCACTGACTGTGTGACCTTCGCGCTGATGCCTGCGAGGGGTGTCAGTGTAACCGTACAGTGTGCTCGGAAGCCGCGAACACTTACCACCGTACAGTCCGCCCACGCCCTCTTCCCGTACGATCCTCTTCAAGCTGGCGGTCATGCCCTCCTTGCTACCCTTACCACTCGCCACATGCGCTCTCGATTTGACGGTGATGTAAGGGTACGTGATGCTAGTGGCCGCCAGCTTGCCAAGCGCGCCCATCAGGAAGCTGTCGGTCGCGGTGACCTTACGCCTCTTCTCCAACGCTTGCTTCAGCTGCTCGAAGATCGTGTACTGCAGGATCGGATTGATGACGAGTACTAGAGCGGGCAGCACGCCTGCGAAGAGTCGCAGGAAGCCCTCCTCCCGGACGATCTTCAGGAAGGTGGAGACGGTGCCGGGTGCCTTCTTGGACGTTGTGGCAGCCGTGTCGCCTTCCACAGAGGGTAGGCTCTCATCGCTCGACTCCTGTTTGCGAGCAGTCATGCGGGTGTTGACGACCCAGATGGGATTCGTGATCATGACCGTAGCACTCCCCGCAAGCGCGCCCGCGGCCATGGATTCGAGAGTACTCAAGCGGGCCTTGTTGGTCGTGCGCTGGAAGAACGCGCGCGAGAACTCGTACCCTTGGAAATGGTGGTCAGCGCCTGGAAGTGGAAGCGTAGGATAAGATGACCTACAGTAGTAGTACACGAAGTTGGTGACCGTGATGCCGAACAGGGCGCTCTCCAGGCCCGCATACAGACCCGGGATCCCCTCGCGATCAATCATACGCTTCACCGCATCCAGGGTGCCGGTGTGGGCTTTCTTCTTCTCCACTTGTGCTCTCGTCGACAAGGTGATCAATGGGTATCTGTACATATAGCTTTCAGTCTTCCGTCTCGTCGCTTTGCAGATCGGCGGCCGTACGTCAATGCCATTGACAGTAACCCTCCACCTGCCCCTGCCAATGCATGCGCGACATTGTCGCTCTGCTGCGCCGCTACGTGGTGTGCTGCTATGGATCCCGAGGGTACGTTCTGTGTTTGGGCTTGGGGTTGCGTTGCAGCCGGCAGCGGGTTTGAAGGGGTGGGTGCGCCGATGCGATCAGACATGTTGGTGGGTGTACGTTTGGAGGTCTCAGTAGATGCTGGTATGCGCCTTCAAGGTGATGTAGTCGGGACCGTGTTCACTCTATGCTTTCTCCTGAGGTTGGCTGGCTTGTGAAAGGCAGCGCGTGCCTCGGCCTCGGAAGTCATACCCGTGACGAAAGTGAGGGGACGCTCACCTCTCACGTGATTAAGCAGGCGACGATCATCGCCTTCATGACACGCGGTGGAGTCTTTTGCGCATAATTTGCCTCCCTCGACCGATATATCGACAGCTAAAGTCGGGAATTGACCACCATTCACGACGTCTTGAGCACCCCTCGCCTCATTAGGAAGGCACGTCAAAGGACATTCCACGCTGCTGGGCGCGCGCAGCTGGCCCGGACTACTACTGCTCTTGCGATCGCCATGTACCGACAGCAGGATGCCAGCGCGGGCGCTGGACATCAGCATAGCTTCCTCTCCGCCAGCACACCGTCGTCCTCGTTCTCACAGACCCAGTTCCCGTCACCTCTCTTTGCGCTCGACCCCAGTCTGCAAAACAGCCCGCAGCTCCTCCACTCATCAGGACAACATGGTATCCCAAGCCAACAGACTCCCGATCGCAGGATGCCAAGCCAAGCTCACGGCTCGATGCTACCCCCAATGAGTGTGTCGCCGCGCATTCACCGCAGCACCTCGGCGAATCTCGCACCAGGCTCCTCTCCGAATCGCTCTCTGCCGCCTAAGGAGGTGACAGCAGAGACCATCACGGACGCTTACGTCTCGTTCGTGTTGTACTGCAACCCACATTTCCCACTCAACACAGATGCGGAGACTTTACGAACCAACTTCAACAGCTCGCCCAAGAGTGACAACAAGGAGTTCGAGACATACCGGCTGTTCGAACTGATCCGGAAGCTTGATGCGAAGGAGATCAAGACTTGGGGCCAGCTCGCTCTCGATCTTGGAGTTGTAGCGCCGGACGTCAATAAAGGGCAGAGTGTGCAGAAGGTGCAGCAGTACACCGTCCGGTTGAAGCGATGGATGCATGCGATGCATATTGATGCATTCTTCGAGTACCTGCTCGGCAAGCAGCACAACTATTTCACGGACCTCCCGCCACTGAGCGATCCATATCCGGCGGACGGTCGAGACAATGTCCTCGCGGAAGATGACCTCGCCATCAGAGCACTAGATCCCTCGTTTAGACCCAAGCGTGGCAGGCGACGCAACTCCGAAGCTGGCCTCGATGAGGACGGCATGTCGGGGCCCCCGGGTAAGCAGCGTAGACGCGATGGCGGGGAGCAAGATGGCCTGCTCATGTCGGCCTATCCAGCAAGCGCACATCCAGACGGCTTTGGTGACCCGTGGGCCATAGCATCAGCTGTTACGCCGCAAACTTTCGCGCCATGGGCGAGCAAGCCGACGGAGACGCAGACTGCGATCACTACCACTGCACCGTCGCATCTCCGCCGGCAACTCCATGACGATACGCGCCACGCCGCGACTCCGCATCCTATGACCGCTCAACCTACTTCTATGGTAGCACACATCGAGGCTGCGTTCGAGGGTGAGCCAAAATCTGCTATTACGCCTGCCCGCAAACGACGGAAACACGGACCGGCGGTCTCGAGCGCATGGCCGTCAGCAAGTGCGCCAGGCGCGAAGCCGCGTGGACGACCGCCTGCTAGTCGTAACGTCCAAGACGGACCGTTCAGCACCTTCCCAGCTGATCCTGGTAACCTCAGAGGGACCGCATCGACCAAGGCGGATACACCAGACACCATGATCACGACAGAGAGCCAGGGGACCACCCAAACCGCGCCAGCTCGACCACCTTTGACCGGTAGGCAAAGCGATGGGTCAGGGAGACCCGGACGACTCTCACTACAGGTACCACAACACACGGGTGGTCCTGTCAGGCTAGCGACGCCGCCACCTAAGGTGCTCGTGAACGGCGAGGCGAATGACAGCGAAGGTCGGAGCTCCACGTATACCCCGAGCGTGGAGCAAGCTACACAGCTGCCCGTTGGCCGAGCCCTGAAGCAGCGCGTAGTTGGTAACATGCAACCTGCGGATAGAGAGATTCCGGGGTTTGCATATGAAGTATTGAAGAGGGTATTAACGAATGATCTCCTCCGAGCCACTTTAGTAGGCAGACAGCAAAGACTCAATGGAGATGAAGCGAAAAACCTTGCGGACGCCGTTCTGCAGCGCATGGGCATACCGAAGGAGGACACAGATGAGTCTCGGGACGATATTGCGCGCCTCACCGCTGCCTCATGGCTTGGTCTCGGCGAGCAGCTTAACGTACCGCTCGGGCCGGCTACTGGCCATGGGAAACGTATCAATGTCACCCGATTCCGCATGGATGCCGAGGGCTACGAGGAGATTGTGTCTGCGCAAGAAGGCGCTTCAGGAGACATTCGGGAAGTGTTTGACTTATCGTGGACCGTCTCCATGGCGAACTGCAGCGGCGCTTTCGAGCTGAAGGGGTTAACATTCAGCACGCTCCCGCCATTGTTAGACGACGATAGCCACGACGCCATGATCAGTAAGGCATTGTTCGTGGCGAAGCAGATAGGCATCAGCGGTGATCAGGCGTTGAAGCAAGCCATGCTCGCAGCTGCGGGGATGGAGCAGTCGCCCGCGGACGTTCCCGATGACCAGGTCGAGTGGAAGGCGAGGTGTTTGGCGATGGAGATGAGTGGGCAGATGGCGCGTGGGGAGCTGAAGAGGGTGAAGAATGAGCTGCTCGAGCGGATATTGGATGTCATGTTGTGGTCGGGCGAATAGAACGCTGAGAGATAGCAGGAGATGTGCATGGATGAGTGAGTACGCTTGGCCTTCGACCAAGTTGCTTCAAAGGCTTTGGCCGAACAGCTCGCGCCTTCGGAGGCCGTCGGTTGCGGAGGAGCCGGATGCGTGAGGATCACGAGGGCTCAGCCGAGAAGTGCTCAATGAGGCAATGTACAGCGACGGGGCACGTCTATATAGCCCCACTCCATAATGCCTACGCATGTGGTTGATCTACCGTCCCTGAGTCAACACAGTATGGCAACACCACCTACACCAACCTTCCTAGGCCTCCCGCAGGAGTTGCGCGATTGCATCTACGACTACGCACTCCATGCCGAGCATCGAAATCCTGCGGTCTCACAAGCTGCTTTGCCCTGCGCTGCGTGGACAATCCACTTCAACAAGCATCACCCCCAGGCGACCTTTCTCAGCCTGACGCAATGCAACCGACAGCTCTGGCGAGAAATCACCGCTTACCTGGCTCATCAAGCTCGTCCAACCGACGTTCCTGCCAAGCTCAACATCCACACCGCGTACCCAGACATGACGACCCAGTGGAGTTGCATCCCACGGCCGCCCACAACGCAGCAAGCAGCACAGGATCTGCTGATCCGCATCAAGATGCGCAAGCTCTTCGAGCCCGCGTTGAGTACACCCCATCAACACGACGTCTTGCTGCGACCTCTCTTCGACATCTTGAGACGGTTTATTTTCCGAGGTCCACATTCCGCTCGAGCACGGCCACTACGACAGCCGCTCAGGTTGCGCACGGTCCGCGTTGAGTTGATTTCTGCGATACCATTCGAGGAGTTGGTGTACGTCTACGGCAGTCCGGCGGTGCAGCTCGAAGTACTGTTTGGACATCTCAAGGCCTTGGTGGCTCGTCTTGCACGCTCTGGCTTACTCAATGGCGCCGTCGCCGCGTTGGAGGTGTGCCTAGACGGCCAGAAAACGGACCAAATACCTGTTACGTCCGATTCCTGGGACGAGCGAGACCATGTCTTCTTCGCTAATGCGGGTTTTCGATGGGATCCAGTGTAGCGGCGAGATGTAAATGAGTAGAAGACGGGATAGTTCGAGCTGCGTGTATAGATACTCTACCTGACAGCCGCCACTTCATGCCTCCCAATCCCATCCCGAGCATTCCACGTTTCTTCCGCTTTCGTGCCAGGCGGTAGTGAGAACGGCGCCCCGTTCATATTCGGCGGTGTCGCACTGCTTCTGCCTCGAGGTCTGCCCGGCCCACTGACAACAGGGTCGCCATTCGCATACCCGTTTCCACCCGAGAAGTGACGCTGACCGCCATAATCCTCAGCTGCTGTGGTAGACATGGGCGACGCGGAGTACATCGCATGCTCATCGCTCTTCTTCATATCCGTGACGTTCAACGGCAAGAGAGGCTGATCGCTCCCTGCTTTCTCTCGTGCATGCTTGTCAGCTTTCGCCGCGTCGCTCGTGCGGTCGTAGAGGTAGAGTCCCAGGAACGTAAGCCCGAAGCCCAGCCCTTGGATCGTCGTCATCGGGTTGCCGAACCAGATGATAGCGAACATAATCACCACCACCCGCTTGATGAGGCTCGCTACAGAGTACGTGACCGGTGAGACCATGCCGAGGAGCACGAACGCCACCAGGCTTTGACCAAAGTGGAAAGTGCCGTTGAAGATGAATTCGAGCGCCAGCCGGCCGTGGTCCAGTGAGCCGGGCCGTTCCCGCAGGTCGATGGAGCCGTCGTGGAAGTAGTCGGCGGCGATGGAGAAGCCTTCGGACCAGAGCCAGATGGGGCAGGTGATGAGGAAGGCCATGGCGGAGGAGTAGCAGAGGAGGTTGAGCTTGTCGGGTTTCCGGCGTCCTACCGGGGTGCCGTCTGCTTCGGCCTTGGCGGCTTCGTTGAAGATGGTTTTGGAGACGATGTTCTGGGTGACGAAGAGGATGGCGCTGCCGAAGGCGTAGAGGAGGCCGATGAGGTTGCCTCTGAAGCTTGTGGCGCAGGCCATGATCACGCCGAGTGTGAGGGGGATGAGGGAGAGGTAGGTGGGAGTGGAGTAGCGGATGTCGAAGAAGGCGCGGTAGGCGATGACCGTCATCAGGGGTGATAGGCCCTTGATGGTATGGACTAGCGACACAGGGATGCGTGACATGGCATCCGAGTTGAGGATGTGGCCTCCAATCTGGAAGGCAGTGAGGGGTAGAGTGGCCATGATAATGTCCTTATTTGGTCTCCGGATGCCGTTCTTGAGGACTGGCATGGCGTTCCGGACGGAGGAGTTGCGCTTGGCAAGCCAGGAGAGGAAGAGGCACCAGAAGGATACCAGCATGAACTGCATGATGGTGAGGGTCACGGGCCGGGGCAGGGCGGTTAAGATGGCCTTGGAAGAGGCGTTGGTCAAGATCGACGTCGCGTACCAGACACCGCAGAGGACCTTCACACGCAATCAGCACGGCTCCGATATTATGGAACTGCCTACGGGTAATACGTACAACTAGCTTCATAGACACCGGCGCCTTCAGCGAATCGGCCACCTCATGCGCAGTCTCGCTGATGCTCATCTTCCGCGTGCGCACAGTCTTGATCGCCTCCGTCAGGCTCTTCTGCCTTCCGTGTCTCATACCTCCGCCTGCCGCCCCGTTCGCCAACGCGCTCCACTGCTGCATTCTTGAGCTCTTCCGCCCCGGCCATCGCTCGCTCGAGTGGAGCCCGTTGGGCAGGCCATGTTCTAAGGGTTTGGGCGTACGGTCCCGCGGTATCTCCGATATGTCTTCTAGTGCCTCGTCGTGAAACTCGTCTTGCTGGAAGTCTTGCGAGAAGCGCGGGAATTTGAAGTTGCCGTTGGGGTTGGCGGAGGAGGAGCGCCGGCGCTCGAGCCCACCAGTCGCGTGTGGTGCCATGGACAGTGGGAGAGAGAGTGGGTGTGGACAATCGCTATCGCGCCATGCCCTTTCCTCTTCCTTTGTATTCGTATCTCTTCACTGTGTTCCACAAGCTAGCCCCGTATCACCACCAGAGATCGTCCGACTCTGGACCGAAGTGCTGGATTGAAGGATCGGGACTGCAATCTGGTTTGTTGAGCTTCCTACCCGTTCCTTCTCCGAAGAACCTCTACACTCCTACAGCTACTTGCGGCAAGGTGAGGTCGAGGTGCATATACAGCAGAGCATTACGTCGCCTCGTTTTGAGCTGCATCTGAACTGTCCCAAAGGGGCAAGTCCCGTAAAGGGTAATCTCCAAATTAAACGTACCGCAAGGATACGAGAGGATCCCAGTTATTGGTCACCCCTATACGCCGAACCAGTACATTGAAGATGTAGACAGACACGATCGCGGCGATGCTTGGCTCGCGCATATGGACACTTTACACGCAGTACTCGGCTGCACTACAGCAGGCCATTGGGATCGCTTCAAAGGACGTTGATGCCAACGTTCGCCCGATCTACCAGTTCTCGGAGGACTGGCAAGTGCTGGGTCCCTTCCAGATTGGCACAAGAGGTATAGCAAATGCGTTGACTTCCCGAGTCCACGGCTAATCTATCTTACAGAGGCAGTATGGGGCGCCGACCCTTCAGAGCTGCACGGCGGCTTCCGCGCCCTCGAGTACAGCGAGCAGGCAATATTCAAGAGCTCATTAGCCTTCAATGCTACCGTTCAGTGGTCGACGATCAAGGCCAAGCTGTCCGATCCGAGACAGACTCAGCAGGCTTCAGCAGACATCAGCGTTGACTTCCCCCATGTCGACTGGCGATCGCTCCAAGACGTCTACGGCTGGCCGGCACTGCAATGGCAAGGTTGGGCTCGCGGCGAGATCTTTGTGCAGCAGGGCGTTGGCACGATCACGCTGGCTCTCCACGCCGAGCACGTGCTTGAGTTCTGGGTCAATGGCAAGCACTACTTCGGAGGTGATTGGTACGGCTACGGAAGGGCAGCTACCACGCTCCATCTACAGCCCGGTCGAAGGGAGACTCACGCATGTCCTGATGGCTTGAGAAGATGAAGGTGAAAGTGAGTGGTGAACGGTGGGCGTGGATGTGTGTCGCACAGTGTTGGAAAGCGCGTCTCGCCCGGTCAAGGACCACCTCACATTCTTCACGGCCACGCTGTTGCACTTGGCACTGGCGACCGCGCCTTGGCGTTACCAACTTCCACAGTAGCTTGAGCCTTGGCAATCACGACGCCACTAGGATGCCATCTGGCAGGTACGGGTCTAGACGACTTGGCCCGGTGGCAAACGACTACCTCCCGAGTACAGTACCAAGCTGTTCACCGTACACACAGTGTATTGAGTGAGTGTGGCCGAACTTGATGAAAGACCTCAGGGCCCATCCTCTAGTGTGCCTCGCAGTCGCTCTCGGGATTCGACGAAGGAACGGTGCGAGAGACCCGTGGA
>NAJQ01000033.1:53954-65259 GCA_005059865.1 Friedmanniomyces simplex
TACCCAGAATGAGTAGCAAGTTGGCCAGAATTGATCCCAGTAGCGAGGCCTGCACGATCTGGATCTCATTCTTCACCAGAGCGATGATGAAGATGATGAGCTCCACAGCATTGCCGAAGGAGACGTTAAGCAACGCGCCCAGCGTATCTCCCATACGAGCCGCCACGCACTCGGTAGCGAAAGAGAGCAGTCCAGCCAGCGGCACAATGGCGACCGCGTTCATAGCGAAGACCAGTGAGACGTTCAAGTTCAGAGCCTCGGCGATGATACCGATCGGGACGAACACGAGGAGCACGTTGACCCAACTGCGGACGAGGGCCTTCCGGGTATGCTTGACGAAGCGCTTGCTGCCGGCGAGCATGCGTTTGGTGATGGGTAGTTTCTTGGCGCCATCGCCAGGAGTAGACTTTACGGCGGTATCTCCAACGCGCGGAGCCTCGGTATCCGGCCGGGACGCTGGCTGCGGTGCTGACTTCGGTGTACAACTTCCAGATCTGTCGGTACCGGATCTCTGAGGCGTACTCCCACCGCCTCCGACCCCTCCTCCGCCGCCGCCGCCGCCACCGCCGCCACCACTTCCGTCTCCGCCATGGCGCTGGTCACTGGCTGTGGACCCCGACGGTGGTCCACGCGCAGCATCCTGCTCGTCTAACCCGCCAGTTTTGATGGGTGCCTCGCGTGCCTGGTGCAGAGGCAGGATGGTGGGCCCTCCGGTGCTATCGCCAGTGCTCGACTTGGTCCGTTGTTCAGCGTGTAGTCTCGCCTGCGAACGGTATCGGTCTGGTCGGAAGAAGTCAGAAGGTTTTCCCATCGGCGTATGGCAAGTCCAGTCGCGTGTACGAAAGCTGGAGGGTGGAGAAGGGAAGGGAGGGGAGGATGTAATATGTAATGAATAATGGGGACGAGACGCGTGCGGTGGTTATCAGATGATGACCAAAGTGCGGATGCGCTATCGGGTGCTGATCTGTGGCGCAGCAGGGGTGGAGCTCGCGGGGTCCGGATAGCACTCCCGGAGGTGATGATGAAAAGGAGTCGGAGGGAGACTCACGCATATCCTGGAAGGCGTGACGAGAAGGTGAGCTGAGGTGAGGTGAGGGTGAATGTGAATGTTGGGCATGGATGGGTGTCGCACAGTGTTGGAAAGCGTGTCTCGCCCGGTCAAAGACCATCTCACATTCTTCACGGCCACGCTGTTGCACTTGGCACTGACGACCGCGCCTTGGCGTTACCAACTTCCACCGTAGCTTGAGCCTTGGCAATCATCACGACGCCATCAGGGTGCCATCTGGCAGGTACGAGTCAAGACAGCTTGGCGCCCGGTGGCAAACGAATACCTCCCGGGCATAGTACCAAGCTGTTCACCGTACGCACACCGTATTGAGTAAATGTGGCCGAACTTGACGCAAAACCTCTGTGTCCATCTCGAAGGAACAGTGCGAGGGACCCGCGGGTATGCACACATATCGTGTCGTGTGACCGTAACATCGTCCTGCCCCAGTTGCATATCCTTCACATCAAGTCACCCCCCACCCGCCCCCCCAACGCCATGCACAAACCACCTTTCCCCCTCACCCCTCAACTCCTAAGCGCCCTTAACCGCTCCCCCAACAGATCCTCCCGCTCCTCCTCCGGCGCGGCCGCAATCCCCTTCGCCGGCGTCGCCCCCGCCATCTCCTGCGACAGCTCCACCCCGGCCTCATCCGCCACCTGGCTCATCAGCTTATCCACATCCTCCTGCGGCGTGGCGACCGCCGTCGAGTTCGACGTCGCGTTCTCGTAGTACCCTGTCGCCACGTCGAGGTCCTCGAATTGCGTCTCGAAGCGGTCCATTACTGCCGAGATCTGTGATGATCATGTCAGCGTTCTCTTACAACCACTCCAATGTACGGCACAGCCAGCTCCAGTACGCGTCTGTATCTGGGCATGTGCACGTGCAATTGTAGGCCTACCTTCTCCAAATCCATACTCTTCATCGCCCCATCCATCCCCCGCACCACATTCGCCATGCTCCCCGTCACCTGCCGCATCGTCACCGCCGTCTGCACTTTCGAACTCACGGCGTCGATGCGCGACCCGAGGCGCAGCAGATTGAGCTTCTCATTCTGCTTGCGGATCGCGTTCTGCGCGTAGATCTTCGCGATGTCCGAGTGGCCTTGTTGGATGGCCTGGATCCTCTGGCGTTAGCTGCGCAGCTCCAACTCTGTCCTCGTCATCCCGCGCCTGTGTTCGCGCCGGGTACTCTTTGAAATGCCTGTGTGTGTGTGTGTATGTGTGTATGCGTGCGAACCTTCTTCAACTTCGCCTTCTCGCTCTGCTCATCTTTGCCCGCTTTCGCGGATTGTCGATTCAGTTGCTTCGCGGTGAACTGCGGGTCATCATCTGGTCAGCTACAGCGTATCGGTAAGGTAGCTCATACGGCGTGGAGGTAGGTAGATGATTCACCTTCAAGTTGAACAGCGCCTTCTCTAGGCCTGCCATGTTGCTGTGCTGCTGGAGCCCGAGTATCCACCTCAGGTAGAGTTGCTCGGGTTGGGTATGGCCCAGCTCTCGCTGTCGTCAGGTCGCTTGGAGTCGGAGGTGCTGCGCGGCCAAGTAGTCGCAGAACTTGGTATGGAGCTAAGGTATCCGGTTGTCTTTTTGTTGTTTGAAGGATGCGAGACTTTGGCTCTGCAGAGTCGAAAAGTCGAAGGGTGTTACCTCTACATGTCATCGTCCTTTGCACGGAGTAGAGACCGTGGTGGCATGTGAGATTACGTCATGTGGGAGGCATTCACTCGAGCTGACACGTGCACTGCACTACACATCAACGACTGCGAATTTAAGACAACACGGTAGTTGTAGGTAGTACCGATGGCACACTACTCATACACCCCCATAGAGCCCGTCTATCCCTACAACACTGAGCGAGCAAGCTACGTGGCCCCTCTGACGCTCAAGCCACTCACCAGCAGGCAAGTAGACCACCCTCCCTCCAAACGCCACGCTATGCAAAACCCACGCACCCACCCTTCCCTTCCTCCCTTCCTTCCCTCCATCAATCCATCCTAAACCCCAGAATAAGGCCTGGTATTCTCAAACCCGCCTTCCCCCGCACCACTCCCACTCCCACTCCCACTCCCACCACCCCCAGCCGACGACGGACTCAGCGGTTTCCGGCTCAAGCTCTCCCCCCGCTGCCGATACGGATTACTCGACTGCCTACTCACTTGCCTCATCTCGATCGGCGACGTCTGCGTGGACGAGAGCTGCGGCAGCTGCGGAACCGGTGAGGCATGTGAAACCGAGATCGGCGGTGGTGGGAGGACCTGATTGCGGGAAGGCTGGGGCGCGTAAGCTGTGGGTGTGGAGGAGTAACCCGTACTCTGATACCCCACCCCGCCGCCAGCAGAAGGTTGCGCGTAGTTCGATGAGCGTCCGTAGTCCGTATAGCTCGTCGTCGAACTCGGGGGCTCGCTGATAGTAGGCACGGAAGGGACGTGCATACGGCTCAGATCCCCGCCCGGTTTCCGCTTGCCCCTGGTGCTCTCGCGGCGTAGTAGACCTCTCACTTCGTCCAGGTCTTGCTGGTCGATACTCGGGCGATCGCCGAGCGTGCTGTCGTCCTCGCGGGAGGAGGTCCACGCTTGGTCGCGCGCCATGTCGAAAGCCGGGTTGCGGGAGGTGAGGTCGTCTACGATCTGGTTGTCGCGGGCGCTTAGGCCGGCAGCGCCGGAGTGGCCACTCGATGTCGGGCTCAGCGCGTTGTCGGGCTTCTTCGTGGGTACCATCCGCGCCTCTTCTTTCGCTTTGGCCGCCGCCGCGGCGTTCTGCTTTGCGATGTCGTCTACGATCGAGACGGAGTATGACGGGTTTGCGGGATCTCCCATGGGCTTGCCTCCGCCTCCAGGGGCGTAGATGGGCACTTTTCTGAGGGAGGACACAAGCGCACACATGAATTTGCTGCGTCTGGCCTGTCTTACGGTCTCGTTGGACTGCGTTTTCAATCAGCAGCATACTCTCCCGAGCTCAAAGATAGTAAGATGCTTACCCAGTTACTCTTATGCCGGATCTCCACCTGCAACAGCAGCTTGGACTGATCGCTCGTGCCCAAAATACCCACCTCAATATTCGGCTGGAAATCCCGGCTGTTATCCTTGTCCATGACGAAGCTAGTCAGCTCATTCTTGAGGATCTGGATGTCCTCGAACGAAGTGTCGAACGAAACCGCAATCTCCAACTGCTCGCTCATAGCCTTGCTGCGGGAGATGTTCTCCACCCACAATGCGTTCAACACAATATTGGGGATCTGGACCGACCGCCCCATATTCGCTCCGGATGTCCTCTTGAAGATCGTGAATAGTAGACTGATGTGCTCGACGACGAATTGGTCCGCCCCGAGATCAATGCGGTCTCCCACATCGTACGGGTGTTTGACGAACACAAAGATACAGGAGCCCAGCACCTCCTGACAGGTTGTGGCGAACACGAACGAAAGCGAGAGGAGCGCTGTGCCCGCAGTCGCCAGGGTCGTCACAAAGCTCTTGTTAAGGAAGGCGACGAAAGTCAGTACGACCGCGATGAATACGACGGCGGAGAACAGGTTGTCCAGGACGTTGATGGCTTGGTCCACGTCGTGCATGGAGGTGGCGATGGCCTTGCGATCACGCCCGTACTCCGTAACGACCATGATCATCTCGTCGAGCGAGATATCGCCGTTGCCGTCCCGATCGAGCGCGGCGAATGCTTCCTCGGCCTCGTTCCGGCGGTCACTGCCGAGCACATCCATCAAGTCTTCCTGGTAGAGCGCTTCTCGGCCTTCGACAACGAACGACATCCAGACGCGCTTCGCCAGGGCCTCGGCTGAGCGTGGCCTCTCTAGGGCCTCCACCACGATCGAGTGAGAGCTGTTGGGATCGAAGATCTGTTTGCCGGTGATTTCATGCGCCACGTTGCCAAAGGCGGACGTAAGCTTGTCTCCCACACGACCTATATCCTGCAGCACACGCATTGGAGTCCTGGATCCAGACCTGACATGGCTGCGCTGCTTGCTCCCGAGACCCAACGAAGCGGCCAGTTGATCCGAAATCACGTAATCTTCCTCCGCGAACTCGTTACAGTACGCCGGGAAGAGCTCTCGAGATGCATCGTAGAGCAGACTGAAGAGGTAGATGTTACGCTTCGACTCCTTGATGCGGTAGTAGAACTGCTTCCTGTGGTAATCGATCGATATGAGCTGGATGATGAACTTCTCGCCCAAGTAGATGAGAGAAGCGATGGTGGCGGCGGCCAGAATGGACTGAACGATGTTCTCCCACGTTCGCTCGTTCGGCTTCTCGTTGCGGTTGTCCGGGTTGCCCGTCATCACCGGAATGAAGGTAGCCAGGGACGCCACCGCCCAGCCCACCAGCGAAAGCGGGATCTCCAGCGAGCGCAAGACCATGCTGTACTTTCGCACGCCGGAGGAGACGAAACCCGCGAAAATCTCGAACAGAAATGGCAAGAAGTGTGCCACGACCTTGCTGGCCCACAGTGACACCCACACAATCTCCACCCAAGAGAAGAACCATAGTACTCGCACCCCCCCAATTTTGGCTTTTGGTGCAGCTGTCGCGCCGACAATGATGGGGATGGAGATCAACGCCGCCACGGGCAGCACGTAGAACAGATACCGTGTGACGACGCTGAAGTCCCGGATCTTCCTATACACCCTCCCCATCGCATTGACGGTATCCTCTTCCCCGTCGTACCCGACATGGCCCGTCTTCTTCTTGTCCCCGCTGCCGCCCTGATGCCGCCGACCTTGCAGCAGAAAGGGTCGCTTCGTCTTCGTCGTGGGGGAGTCGTTGCTGCTGGTCGTTGGCCTCAGGGCGCTGGTGCTGTTCTGGTTGCGCAGGGTGCCGTCGCTGGTGGCCGGCACCTGCTCGAGCGGGATATCGATGGTGGCATCGTTCGGGGGCATGTCGTGGGTGGCCAGAGGTTCGAAGCGTTGTTGGTTGGAGAAGTGTGCGCGTCGCGGAGAGTTTTTCGAGCCAAGTGAACGCAACGACATTATTCCGAAGCGTCTGCGCTGGCGTTCGGGTTGCCCGTTGAAAGGCCGTTTCAGGTTTGCTTATGATCTACAGGGGGTTTGTAAATGATGGGCCAACGAGAGTCTGTAGTTGCTAATGTACCAAACGAGGGTGCTTCACTCGCTGATGGGAAAAATTGGTAGGTGAAGTGAAGTGAATGACAATAGAGCTGCTCGTCTTCGTGTGCATCGCTCAAACTCTGCTATGACCTTCTAGCAGACGCGTGTACCTGACGTGACGGGAGTGGATCCTTTTCCAATGCAAGATGCAGGGTCTTGGCGCTAGCGTAACCCCACAACCTAACCCTCAACGGTCCCTAACCGGATAGGGGAATGTAATGCCTCGTGAGAAAACCACGCATTTGTGAACATCGTAAAATAAATAAGAGCACACCCTAGACCGCGGTGATGACCTAGATAAACAGATATTCCACCTCAGCTCCGGCCCGTGAAACGCCTCAAGACCGCGACGGCATATCCCACCCCTCGCTGCAGTCTAGGAGCTTGCACTGCATGTTTGCGGCCGAATAGCTCTCACCCCAACCAAAGGACTATCGCCCGGGTCCGCCAGGAGGTCATTCAAAGCCTCAATAAAGTACTGATCGATCGCCGGCAGCACCGCCGGGCACCGTCCGTCACTCCCCAAGTTGATCCCATCGACATCCGTGGACGCAGCCGTGCGATCCTTACCATCGCCACGGCTGAGCAACGTCAAGAGGTTGACGACATTGGCAAAGGACCCCTACTCCAGCGTAGCCTTCGTAGTGTACATGTCGTCGTTGTGGTTGATGTCGCCGCTGCACGACGAGTCCGTGCAAGGCGCAGTTTCCAGTGTCGAGTTCTGGTTGATTCTGTCGTTCTCGTGCCCGAGTGCGATGCCCACACTGGTGGTGAGATCGATATCGGGGGAAGCCGGTCGCTCCGATCACGACTGCGGTGTTGACGAGGAATTCGGACACGTTGCCGGTGTTGGCTTGCCAGTCGAGGACGGCTTAGTTGATGGCTTCGAGGTTGGATTGCCGCTTGCTGAGCGCGGCGGCGGACGTTAGGCGGAGGAATGAGGTTCCGGCCGCGATAGCGGAGAGCTTCATGGTGATGGAAGCTCACAGTGGTAATTGAAGTGGGCTCGCGTCGTGATAAAAGAAAGTGGTTGCATTTGATTTGAGCGAGCGACGAGATTAATGTTCTCAACGGAGTAGTCAGGGAGTTGTCGATATTGAAAGTAGTCGATGCGGGATGTAGTCGATTTATGAAGCAGTTGTTGCTGGTAATATGCCAGTGTATATAGGGATAGCAAAATCTTGCATAGAGACTTGAGATGAGGCAGAGGTACTTAGCTCCGCGCCCCTTGTAATTTACGGTCGGTACGTGTAAGCCCGTAGTCGAGCGCCAGCTGACAGGAGGCTGTACTATTCGGTCGTGCAACGGAGGTTCCGGATCTTGAGTGAGTCAGCAGCTTTTGCGTTTGCGAATCGTGGGAGGTCAACCTGACTACGGCATTGCGAATGAGTCGCCCCGGACTACAGCCTTCACCCGCAGGTATCCCAGGTAAATTAAGGGGTACTTTATTGAGATCTTGGCAATCCGCAGCGCAGCATGACTGATGGGCTTACGCCAAAATTTAACACGGCCGAGTTGAACAGTCGTCGACACTGCAGTAACCACGAAGCTAATGCCTGAACATCGCTTGCGTAAGAGTAGCCCCGGGTGATAGGCTTGTCTGTAGGATACCCGAGTCGCCTCTGCGGTGTTGGCAAGTTCCGGCCCTATCGTTCGCAGTCTGCCCGCTGTAGGGGCACAATCGTGACCAAATCCATAGGCCCCGGGACACAGCACGATCAAGTCGTATCCGGAGATCAGAACGTGTGCTTGCGAGTCGCCATAGAGCTGGCGGTGAGCTGCTCGACGGTGCACAGTAGCCTTCGGCCGTGCGACCTGATATCTACTGCGATTTCCGATGTCAGCACGAACAGCTCCGTTCCATCGATATGGCAGAGTCTTCACGCCTTTTTGCGCTCGTGAGTCGGCGGGCCCGTCTTACCTTCAGTAACCTAAGTTCGAAATCGCCTAGGCAAGCAAGAAGATCCAGACATGGTGTTGGTGGCGATTCGGGCGTTGTTCGAAGCGCTGCGCTCGCAGTCCCGCTGGCCACGCCATAAGCTCCCTCTGCATGTTACAAAGGCCTACTCTCAAATACTTCCTGCTCTTCGCTCCACCCTGGTTTATATGCATGGTGTGTTGAAGATCTCAGGGATGAAGCCGGGTCGTTTAGTTGTACGATAAGCTAGCGGCGGGAGCAACCGCTCTCGGGTTCCAAAGCTTCAATTCATCTTGCTCTACAGACAACACTTGCAACGAGTAGGTCATATATCCAAACTCGGTCACACGTGTCGGACAACGATGATCATTATTGTCGGAAAGAAGACAACCGGCATTCGTTCTCCCTCAATGCCGCACCGGCAGCATCGGCAGTTGCCCTCAGCACCTTTCTCCAGGTCTCTCCACGCCACTCCACGACCTTTCACGGCGCGCTAATGCAACCTCCTCCCCGTTTGCAGGCTTAGTCCGGCAGCTGTATGGATCAAACGAGGACGAGGACGCGGCGCACAACCATGGTCGAGCTTGGCCCTTGATGTTGCATGCCAGCCACGCGTGCGGCGTGCCCCCGCGTGCTGTATTGAATATCGCGGGTGACCATGTTTCAAGCTCCTGCGAGGCGGCTTGCATATGGCTCTCTGGCCTTGGCTGCTTGGTATCGGCAGTTCGACAGTGCGTCTGGTGAAGACCTGCCCTGCTGTATACATCTGCACGTCGTTTCCCTAGCTTCCGGTCCTGCTCTGTTGTTCAGTCCACCCCGATTGCCAGGCCTGGGATTGTCTTCTACTTTCTTCAAGCATGGGTCTCGGCGTGCTTGAAGACAGGCACCTGGAGCATGTAAGTGCCTCGGCGAGTCTATACCTGGAGCGCTCTGGAAGTACCTGCTAACTCATTCTGCCGCACAAGGTCCCAGGCACTGCACTCCTCACCGATTCTGTTGACGCAGACCATCACCATCATCATGGGGACCTCGACACGACGGTCCTGCGGCACGCAAAGGGCAAGGGAGATAGCGATGTCATCTTGGTAAGCTTGTGAATCACTCTCCCTTCGGTGTTGAGACGTGCTGACCATACCACCATATGTATGTAGGTCCCACAGCCTAGTCGCAGCCCGAACGACCCTGTGCGTGTACTTCGTGGTCAATGAAAAGCTACCATATTAACGAATGCAGTTGAACTGGCCCCTCTGGAAGAAAGACTTCATGCTGTTCTTGATATGTATTGACACAGCTGTTGTTGGTGCCTGGGTGAGCAACGTCGGAAATCCCAACGATAGCCGACGTGGGCTGAACATACATCACAGGGCCCCATGATCTCTCCCGGTTATGCGGACATGGCCGTGGAATGGAAAATGTCCTACAACACTCTGAACGGAGGTCTCGGCTGGGTAAGCACATCGACTCGGGTCGACATCCGTTTTGTTTGCTGAATGGGTATATGTAGGGCATCTTCGTTATCGGCATCTCCTGCTTTTTCACCAATGCTCTGGCCGTGATCTACGGACGGCGGCCTGTGTTCCTTCTCGGCAATCTACTACTTTTCATCAGCAGTCTCTGGGGCTACTTCGCGCATTCTTACTCCTCCCTGCTGGCGTCTAGGCTCATTGGCTGTATCGGGATGTCTCCATTCGAGGTGTAAGCCGCCTGTTGGAGTCTCTCGGAGGAAAGCGGGGGGCTAACAATGTCAGACTCGTAACAACAACCATCGCGGACCTGTACTTCGTCCACCAACGAGGAACCCGTCTCGCCGCCTGGGGACTCTGCCTCTCCGTAGGTGTAGGAGGCGGTGGCATTATTGCAGGCTATATCATCCAGGATCTCGGCTGGAACTGGACCTACGGTATCTGCGCCATCTTATTCGGCGTATGGATTCCCGTACTGTACTTCTTCTGTCCCGAGACGGCATACAGAAGAGATGCGATCTTCAATACCGATCAAGGAACGCAAGACCGAGCCGAGGAACTCACTGAAGTCAAGCTTGCTAAACTGGAAGTAAAGCACGAGACCGTGGAGAACATTGACCGGGTGGAGACCAACATCACCTGGACGGAGGAGAAACACAGCTACAGGCATGAATTGCAGATCTTCCATGGCCGGCAGTGCGATGATGCATACTGGAAGGTCCTCACTCGGCCGCTTATGATGCTTGTCTTCCCACAGGCATGTAGCTTCTCGGCGCCTCCTTCGCCGCGTACCAACCTGCTGACACAGTAAAAAGGTCCTGTTCTCCTTCTTCGCCTACGGTCTGACAACGTCTTGGCTGGTCGTTGTCGGCAGTGTCTTGGCACAACTCTTCACCGCGCCACCGTACAACTTCAGCGTATCAGGGGTCGGACTGGTGTCGACGTCTGCGCTGATCGGCTCCATCCTTGGCGCGTTCACCAGCGGGCCTGCGGCGGATTGGGTGGTCAAACTGATGGCGCGTAAGAACAATGGTGCGTATTTCACTCAGAGCCTTCATCCTTGTATGCGGCACACTCGCTGACCCGCCACCCATCTACTCAGGCATCTACGAGCCAGAGTTCCGCCTAGTCATCATCGTCGTAACACTCATCCTGGGCGGCATGTCCTTCTTCGGCTTCGGCTGGTCCCTGCAAGTCCAAGATCCCTGGATCGGCCCCGTCATCTTCTACGGCATCCAGTACTTCTCCGTCGGCTTCATGAACATTGCCGTCTATGGGTACCTCACCGACTGCCATCGCGACAAAGCGCCGGAGGCGTTCGCGGCCATCAACTTGCGCAATATCTACTCGTTTGGGATGAACTACTTCGTCTCGTCGTGGATCGTGTCGCAAGGGCCGAAGCAGGTGTTCTGCATAGTTGGTGGCATTCATGTTGCTATCTGTCTTTGCGCGATTCCGATGTAAGCAGAACAGCAGGGGAGCAACCTTCCATTGTCTCTTGTTTGGGACTCTTGCTGACTCTGCCACCCATCGAGCTAGGTATATCTTCGGCAAGAGGACCAGGAGTTGGACTTCGCGGGTCAAGATCTTCCAGACGGTCATGCGAGCTTGATGCAGAACCTGAGCAAGTCGGCTTTGGGACAGGGGCTGCGAAGGAAGAACCTTGACGATCCGTCCCAGACCACTGGCTTGATCAAGAGCAAGAGCTTATCGCGGTTCCATTGATACCTCTACTTGTATGCCTCTCACGGACTAGCC
>NAJQ01000033.1:67696-85637 GCA_005059865.1 Friedmanniomyces simplex
TCCCTCTTCATGTCCAGGATAATCACATCATAGCTCTCGCCCAGACCGTACTGCCCTCGCGCCCATCGTACCCATTGCAGAGTTGCGTGGTACAGCGCAAACGGCCCAAGAAAGTTGTAGTAAGTCGCCGGCCCACCCATCGACGTCCTGCCGGTCTTGTCGCCCACAATCGAGACGTAGCGTTTACTGCTCGGAAGCCCAATACACTCTGTGCCGCCTACACAATCGATCACCGCATCCGGCGCAAATTTCTGCACACCGGCCCGCACCTTTCGCTGCGTGTAGTCCACATGCTCGTCCGCTTTCAGCGTCTCGATGCAGAACTCCTTGTTGCGACTCGAGGACGTCGTGACGACTTTCCAGCCCCGCTGCTTCGCGAGCATGACGGTGTACATGCCCGTCGCGGAGCTGCCTCCCAGTACCGCGACACGTTTCGTGGATGTGGCGTCGACGAACTTTGCGACGTTTTCTATGCATGCTTTTGCCGTCAACCACACCAGACTCACCCCGGCCGCTTTCTCATGGCTCCATTCTTTGGGTTTCACCACCGCGACGCTGTTGGCCATATTGAACTGCGCGACCTCCGCCAATGCTCCTCCAGCCTCCTCGAAGGGTTTGATCGTCATGCCGAACACCTCATCCCCACGCTTCAGATCCGTCCGTCCACCCGTTATCACCGTCCCGCTGAAATCGCACACGCAGGTCTTGGGTTTGTTGTACCCCGGTAATCGCCAGAAGGGCAGGTTCATCATCTGGATGTCCACGGGGTTCAGGGCGCAGGCGTTGATTTTGACCAGGATGTGGGGGGTCGTGAAGACGCTCTTGACTTCGCCGGCGCGGGGGGCGAGGATGGTGGTTTGTTGGAGGGAGGCTGGGTAGCCGGCGGTGTAGGTCCAGGCTTTTGCTTCGGTTGTCGACATTGTGGCGTTGTGTCGTTGGTGATGTGGAGGTCAGGCTGAGGTGGGTGTTGGGGTGTTACTATGCGTCAACTGCCAGGGTGAGGACTGATCGGTGAGGTGATACGTTGTCTCGTCCTGGGGGTGGTGCGTGACGATTGGAAGTGAAGAGAATGAAGAGAGCGTTTCTTCAGAGTCTATAGGAACTGGATCGGCTGGAAATGTGCAATGGTGATATCGAAGCTGCGGCTCCCCCAGCCCGAGAAATGTGTCGGTGTGAAATTGAGGGGTCATGGAGCTGGGAATGAGATGATGAAGGCAAAGAGTAAGGTATTGATCGTGTGACATATGAGTACCTACCGCGCGAGAGTTTGCCAACGCTGGTATATGTTTCTCCAACGATTGACATGTCATCAACAAGAAGCGCGACACTTCACAGAAGTTGACAGCCGCACGATCTACGGTGGGCTCGGAAGGAACGAATCCATCAACCTCGGGCCAGAGTCAGGCCCCAAAATATAACCGACGAGATAGCAGCCTACTACATCATACACAAACCTCGTCGATCCAAGGTACAGTATCGTTCCCCTCCCCCCCCCCTACACTACCCACTCTCCGTACCATCTCAACAGCCTCCCCATGGCGGACCATCCGGATTTCCAGTCCTTACCCTGGGCCAAACGCCTTCTCTCCGACCCGAACCTCACAATTATCCCCGAGGTCCCCGAGACCGACCGTCAAGGCATGGCGCCAAACACAATGTTCAACACGATCCTCTACCAGCCCGGAGCCATCAACGCACATGTGTCTTTTCGCCGGCCATGCACGGAACCAGACGCTCCGCGCGGCGACGAGCAGTGCATGTTACTGTCCGTGGGCCATAATGTCGACGGCATGGTCGGGCGCGCTCACGGTGGGTTCAACAGCTTGATTCTGGATCAGTTGTGCGGGGGCGCGGCGTACCATGCTGTTCCGAATGCGATTCCGCCCGCGACGGCGACCTTGACAGTGGATTACAAGGCGCCGGTCAGTACGCCGTGCGTTGTTCTGGCGAGGGCTTGGATGACTGAGATTGCCGGACGGAAGCTCTGGGTGCGTGGAGTCTTGGAGGATGGGGAGGGCAAGGTGCTGGCGAGTGGCAAAGCGTTGTTCATTGCTGGACGGTCCAGCGTGCTGTGAAGTGGCTTACCGAGGCTATTAAGCAGTGAGTCTTTCCGCCGGACGTATGGCTGCGTGTGGTGTTCGAAGCTCCGTTACTCTCCCGCGAGGTCGGCCCTTCGATATAGACGCGAACAGATGAGCAGCTAGACTACCGCAGGATCGGGCAACGATACGAATAACGATCAACCGAACGGCTCGAACTGCCCAACTAGCAAGTTGACTGCACAAAGAAGACGCTATCAATGCGCATCTGCGTCGCGCACTCCTTTCACCGGAGCTGCATAGTCCGGACGTGATAAGTCTTGGCATGTCAATTCGACCCTAGGTATATTGCCACGCGACTCGCGCAATATCAATGTCACAACTCTTCCATCACAACCTTGGCGCGATAACGTTCGGCGAAGTCCATCAAGCCTTGCACCGGCGACTCCGACTTGTCATCGTCCATCCAATGGGCGGGTGACCGGCAGGTCAAGAGGTGGTCGAGGGTGATAATTTGGAAGTGGCTTGGTACCCAACGATTTCGCGTGGCGGTCAAGCGTACGCTATGGCACACCACCCCGCTGATGTACACCCAATGTGGAGAGAAATATAAGGACTAGATGCTTGGACTGCTAAAAAATCGAGAAGTCCTCCGCTTTCTCAACGATCCTGTCACTGTCCACATAGGTCAACTTACCCGCCTCCGCCAAGCATGGACTTCCCGAAGACGAAAGAGGAAGGCTTCGACCTCACAAGAACCAGCAGCCTAACACAAGACGGCGACATCTACACCGCCAACAATGTCGACCGACCAAACCTGATGACACGCCTGGGTTTGACACCGGACTCGTTTCGACAGCGGACGTTAGCGGACAAGCACAACCAGCTGAACGAGAGTCTGATACAAAGACGAGCGACTCCTCGACCCCGGCTTAATCGACGTCTCCGCTTCCCTCTTCATAATAGTGACCGTCAACGCAGGCCTCCCCGCTTTCGGCGACTTCGTCAACGTCGTCATCCTATTTCTTCTCCGTCGTCTCCATCGGGCTCTCGGGCGTCTACGGCGGGTCGCGTACCCTCACAGCACTAGCGGAGCAAGGCTACGCTCCCAAGATCTTCGCTTACGTTGACCGCCGCGGGCCGACCTCTGGCTTCCACCGTCGCGATCTTGGCTTATGGGCCCTTGGCTTACGTGTCAGTCGCTTGCGAGTAAAGGCGAGACCATGTTTGCGTGGCTTCGAGCGCTTTCCGGGCTGGCGGCGCTGTTCACGTGGGGTTCGATCTGTCTGGCTCGCATTCGTTTCCGGAGTGCCTGGACGTATCAGGGACACTCTCTTGATGAGCTGACGTTCAAGTCGGCGTCCGGCGTGTATGGTTCCTGGGTGGGACTGACGTTGATCATACTCGTGCTGATCGCACAGGTACGTTGCTTTGTCGTCCTGCTCATCTTGAGAAATTTCCTTGCTGATTATCTCGCGACTAGTTCTACACCGCCGTCAAGCCGCTCGATGCCTACAGCTTTTTCCAAGCTCATCTGGCGGCTCCCGTCGTACTTGCCTTCTACATCATCGATTATATGTGGAAGCGCAAAGCGTGGCTCAAGACGTCGGAGATTGATGTCGACAGCGTCCGTCGCGAGGTGGACCATGAGCACGCCGAGAAGTTGAGGGCGCAGATGGCGAATTGGTCGGCGTGGTGTAGAGTGCTCGAGAGGGTGTTTTGAGCGCCAGGTTGTCTGGCATTCGAGATTGCAAAGCGTCCACGGACAGATCTTACCTTCGCTAAGCCTTCAGTATTGCAGCAAGGCTCTGCTTCGCTTCCGCCACCATCTCCTCAATCTGCGAGCCCCAAATCTTCTCGTCCCGCTCCTCGCACTCGGCATGTATCTTCTCCACATCATTGCCCACACCCTCAGCCCGCCACTCATACAAGTCGCCCGTCCTCCGACTACTCTGCACCAGCCACTGCGTCCGCTCCTTCCGACAATCGCTGAAAGCCTGAAACGCGGCTTCCAGCCCACTCGTACCCGCTTTCGCTACACTGGGCTCGGCGAGCAACTCCGCCATCACCGCGGCATCCTCGATGCAGATCCCCGCGCCGGCCCCGTGGTGTGGCGATGTGGCGTGCCCGGCGTCGCCTAGGCAGCATACTCGGCCTTTGTTGTATGCCGGCATTGGGTGGGCGCCTGTGTCGAAGATGGCCCAGCAGTCTAGGTTCGGCTCTAGCAAATCGATGATTTTCTGCACTGTCGGCCCAAAATCCTCAAAGTCGTCGTATACGTGCTTCTTCTCGCTTGATCGGGTGAGGTGTCTGGTATCTGGCCAGTCTTCTTGCGTGGTGTGGAAGGCCACGACGTTCATGGTCTCTCCCTTGTTGACGGGGAAGGTGAGGATGTGCCCGTCTTTGCCCAGGTGCATCTTGGCATTCTTCGCGTTGTCCTCCCCAAGCTCGTCGACGGCTCGTTGCATGGGTATCAGGCCCCGGTAGGCGTACTTGTAGGTATACACAGGTGCCGCGCCAGGCTTGTCGTCGCCGCCCAGCATCCACGCTCTCGTGCGGGCCTTGATGCCGTCACAGCCAACCACGGCGTCGGCCTCCGCTGTGGTACCATCGTGGAATCTCAACCTGACCTTGCCGTCTCCTGCAGGCTGTTCGATGGTATCCAGGCGCTTCTTGAAATGCGCCACCCCTTCCGGCACCAGCTTCACGAGCTCGTCCAGGAAGTGTGCCCGATGTACTGCGTTGGCCCCATCCTCAGTCGTCAGGGTAAAGAGCAGCTTTTCCTTCCCCACAGGCGCAGTCTTGTCATATCCGTCCATGAAGTCGAACCACACGTCCCTTTTGTCGGGCCATTGGTTCCGTGTGGCCACTTTCAGGAAAGCAGCATGGATGTCGGGGGAGCATGCTTGCATCGCACGAACCGAGTTTGGTCCGAAGGCCACTCCGGCTCCTATCTCGCCTGCTCCCTGTCAGCAATTCAAGTAATGCCGTAAAGGGGAGCGAACGCATACCAAAAGCGTGGGCTTGTTCGTAGAGCTGGACCTTGGTGCCACGGCGTATGAGTGCGATTGCAAGGACTAGGCCTGAGATGCCTCCGCCCACGATGGCGATGTTGGGTGAATTGTCGGCCATGTCGTCGGTTGTATCGATGTGAACTAAGGAGAGAAAGAAGTCAATGATATATGGACGTTTCCACCTATGTTCACGTCATGTCCTTGAAAAGGTTCTACCACTGCGGCAGCTCCCCACTTGATGGCCGGTTCAATGTCATCATTGCCGTGGCCTTCCGTCGAACCATCGCTTTACGCAGTCCACAGTCACATACGCGTTGTCATGGCAAAACGGTGGCAGATGCATGTGGAAAAGACGAGACGGATGTGGAAGGAGTGAGGAAGGAGGCAATTAGAAAAGCTTGGCTTCGGATTCGGTTCGCCAAGACTGAATGCCCAGCGTTTCATCCAACGGCATTGCTGAACGAGGCGGATATCCGAGCAGCAACACAGGTCCAAGAGCATACGCTACTACTCCTACTTGAGCCCACCCGACAACAATATACTCTGCCCCGTCATATACCCCGTCCGACACAACATAGTCACCACATTCGCACACTCCCCCGTACTCCCACTCCGCCCCACAGGGATATTCGCCACATCCCCCGGCGTGCCCCTCAGATTCTCCTCCGTGGGGATCATCCCCGTCCCCGTGATCATCGCGGGCGCGACATCATTGAACGTGATCCCCTCTTTCCCCATCTTACTCGCCAGGTTCTTACTCATCCCCTGCACGCCGGCCTTCGAAGCGCTGTAGTGGCACCCGTTGATCGAGGTGCCGCCCGCGGCGATGGAGGTGATGTACACCACGCGGCCCCAGTGCTGCGCGAGCATGTGGGGGACGGCGAGTTTGGTGAGGAGGAAGCTCGAGCGCAGGTTGACGGTGAGGGTGTAGTCCCATTCCTCGAGGGAGAGGTCGAGGATACTGCTGACGCGCTTGCCGTAGCCGGCGTTCGCGATGAGGATGTCGGGGTGCTGTCCGTGTTCCTGTTTCACTTCATCGAAGAGTCGCTGGAGATCTTTTTCCTTCGCGACGTTGCACTGATGGGATGAGATCTTCACGTCCTGGCCTTGTCCCTGGAGCTCTGATACCAGCTTTTCTAGCGAGTCCTTGTTCGTGCTGTAGGTGAGAGCCAGTCGTGTGCCATGAGCGAAGAGGTCGCGAGCGCACGCTGCGCCTATCCTACGCTTCGATGAGTGAGCGTTCTGGACTCATTCGAGATCGTTGGGGCAGGCTCACCCTCCAGAAGCACCGGTGATGAGGGCAAGCTTGCCCTTGATCTCGTTGTCTACGCCCATACTTGCGGGACAGGATGCACGGCTTCTTGGTGCGGTTGTATGGCACGTCTGCAATAATAAATGAATGTACATATATGCGAGGTTGACCCCTCATCGTCGGCAACGGACGGCAATTGGGGAGGATGGATCGAGTGACCGAGAATCACGTGAATGTGTTCCTGACGAGCCAGAAGTCGATCGACTCGCATGGTAGAGGGTAGATCTATGTCTATTGCTTATCGAGCTATGTACACTGCACCTTCATGGTTGTTGGCTCAGTCTCCGAGAGATCATAATCGTGCCCTATCTTCTAGCTGTCAGCGAAGCCGGGCAATGACTTGGTAGGGCCCGGCACACACTCGATGCATCTCACAGTCCAAACCAGGCCATCATCGCTCAAGTCAGCCACCAGCACAAAGGCACTTCACCGCTCGTCCGATCCCACTCCCTGAACACCCGCATCCCCTGAGGCGCCATCACTCACGTCCAAAACCGCCTGCTCGGGCCCGACCTCCTCCAACGCCTGACCCACCTCCTCCACATCCTTACTCAGCTGCTTCGACCCCAGCGCCACATACTTCCCCCGCCGCTTAATCAGCTCCTCGTGCGTGCCGTGCTCGATAATCTGCCCATCGTTGATCACCAGAATCTGATCCGCATGCTGGATAGTCGAGAGGCGATGCGCGATGATGAACGTCGTGCGGCCGGCCGTGAGCCGCTTGAAAGCCTTCTGGATCAGGGCCTCGGTCTCCGCGTCGATCATGCTCGTCGCCTCGTCCAGGAGCACGATCTTGGGTTGCCGGAGGATGGCGCGGGCGATGGAGACACGTTGGAGCTCGCCGCCGGACAGTTTAACCCCGCGCTCGCCGACGGTGGACTTGTATTTGTCCGGGAAGGACTCGATTTTATCGTGGATCGCGGCCGCGCGGCAGGCTTCCACTATCTCCTCGTCCGTCGCGTCCAAGCGGGCGTATCGGATGTTCTCGATGAGGGAGATGTTGAAAAGAGCGGGATCCTGCGGGACCATTCCGAAGGAGTCTCTGAGGCTGTCGAGATTCACGTTCCGGATGTCTTGGCCATCGATCCGGATGCTGCCGCCTGCAACGTCGTAGTATCGGTACAGCACCTTGATGATCGTGGACTTGCCACCGCCGGTCTCACCGACGAGAGCGACCGTCTGACCCGGTTTCGCGGTGAAGCTGACGTCCTTCAGCGTCGGTCTGCGCGGGTCGTACGCGAAATCGACATGATCGAATTCGACTTCGCCCTCCTTGACCACGATGTCGGGAGCATCCGGTGCGCTCACGACGGTCGGCTTCGTCAGCATGAGCTGGAGCAGTCGCTCGGAGTCCGTGAGCATTTGGGACAGCCTGCGGACAGACCAGGAGACCTGCATCAGCGGGCTCTCGATAGATCGCCAGTACAGTGTCAGCGTGACGAAGTTCCCGACCGGCGCCCTGCCTTGCGCGACCCTGTAGACTGCCATGGAGAATGCGGCCAGTCGCCCCAACAGCATGACCACAGACTGCGCGCTTCCTCCGATGTAGTACGCGATGTAGTATTTCCACTCAGCCGCATTGAAGTCGTCTATACTCTTGGAGTACCTCTCAACTTCATACGAGCCTCGATTGAAGTGCGAGACCGTGGCCCAGTTGGCGATCGCCTCATTCTGCACCTTCGCTTCATTTCGCCACGCATTGTTGAATCGCCGCCGGGCTTTGACACTCCACGTCGTAGTCTTGGCCCCGATGTAGATGTAAGCCAAGCCGACCCCCATCAGAATCAGCGTCATGTAGACGTCGAAGAGGGTGTAGACGTAGACGAAGCCAATGATGAGGTCCATGAACATCGGTCCGACTTCGAAGAGGAAGAACTCGAGTAAGCCTTGCAGATGCTGGCCCTGCTCCACGGCGCGGATGAGCTCGCCGGAATTCTTCTCGTTGTGGAAGTCCATGGAGAGCGTCATGATGTGACGGAAAGCCGACGACCCGATGCTCTTGTATGAGAACTGCTGCACGGGTATCTCGGCGAGGCTCTTGATCAGGGACAGACCGGCCGACGAGCTAAGCGTATTGAACAGCATCCAAAAGCCGAGGGCGCGCCACGGCACGACGCCATTGCCGCCGCCGGCTGTGAGCTGGTCTGTGATGATACCGATCTGCCGGGGCACCAGCACGTTCAAAAAGCGCTGCGCCAGGGTGACGAGCGCAACGACTCCCAGACACGATTGCACGAATCGGTTACGGTAGGGCCATAGCATGGGGATGAAGATCTTGAAGTCCTTGAAGTAGTTGAGCCAGCTTCCAGACTCCTCGAGGCGCTTCTTCTGCGTGGCCTTGAGCTCTTTGTCGCGATCTGGTTCCTCGCTGTCGCTGTCGACGTCTTGCTCTTCATCTCCGTCGGCCTCGTGCGCGACGGTGCCGTTGCCGTCGGCGGTCACCGTACCGTACCCAGCCGGCTTCGTGGCGTGGCCGTTCGTTCCGATCGGGAGCAATGGCTCGGTTTCCTTGGGATGTGCCAGCTTCTGACGGTCGTACAGCGCACATGCGCATCCAGCGACCGTCAGGATCAAGAGGAGGAGGGTGCGCAATACGTGAAAGACCTCGCATAGTATGGCGTAGCGATTCCTCGTCGGCTCCGCGAGAGGCTGTAGCGCAGTCAAGACGACCTCCATCACAAGGCCGACGGTCCAGGAGCCAATGTATTGATGCCATATCGGCTTGCGGTTCTCAGCGATTCCAACCGTGAGAGAGGCGTAGGCGAGCAGGTCGGCGAGAATGTAGACCGCGGCATCCTGCGAAGATGACCATTGCGGATCCCGGGTGGCTTCGAGGACGTAGACGGTTCCCTGGGCCACGACGGTCACCAGGACTCCTGCTAGCAGTCCGATAGCAGCATATCGTCGAGATCCCAGACCGGCTCGCTTGGAGGGCTGATGCAGAAAGCAGGCAGCCACGGTCTTGGCCAGGATGAAGTAGACTACGACTGAGATGGGTGCTACGTAGTGCAGTACTCTGAGAGCGGTCGTAACGCCATGTGCGGCCATGGTGGGTCTCTGCCGAAGCGCGGCCAGATGATATAGTCAGCCAGAGGGTCCCGCGCCCGAATATGCCTCTGTCCTGGTGACCTGGGCTACTTCCGGTGAGCTCCCATATGCCACCTGAGTCAGACAGACATTCAAGAGAGGTCGCCTGTGCTCAGCTGGCAGGATGCAAAGGAAGCTTTCCCCCCCCAAGCAAACTTTTTTTCTCCACACTTGACCGGTAGCGGGCCTCACCTGCCTACTTAGACTGACCGCGCGCGCGCGCGCCGTACCTTGCTGACTGGTCTGGTCTGGTCTGGTCTGGCCACATACGCCGCATCTCATGCGCGCTGCGCCTGCTCGGTGCCTTACCTTGCCCGTCCAAACGCCAGTCAATTTTATGATACGATGATCTGAGACACACAGGAGCGGTGAATGTTGCTCGCCTCGCCTGCATTGGGAACATGCACGCTCGGATAATGTCACCCCTCTGGCCGCGCTCCTTCCGCCGCCGCCGGGCGATCATCCACTCAGGCTCAGGCTCTGCATGTCGCGAAAGTCAGCTCGTTCGTCGCAAAGGCGGGCTGTGTCTGTGTCTGCGTAGTCGCGACATCCTGCGGTTGGCGGTGAATCCTTTGCCACGCGTACCGGTGTGGTGTGTTGTGAGACTCGTCACGACTGCGGGGCAAAGAAAGCGTGGTTGGTGGCTGTGGCGTCCCTCCATGCGGCTGAACCATGGTTATTCGGCCTGGGCCGAACATGGCGGGCAGGGGTGTGAACTTCACTCTTCGCTTCGACACTCTCTACTCCTCTGCTTCTGTATCCTATCGTGTCATTGCATGAAAAACTTGTACATATGGACTCCTTGCACTGTTCTAGACCGCTCGTTAATTGAAGGGCGACGCTTTTGTACTCATACATACATGTACCACGCAAGACTCGGCTTTTCGATGACCTTTTCCCACCCCAATGACAACACCTAGACTCCAGCCTTCCCATGCGCCCAGCCCCCAGAACGCCGGCCAAATGCGCAGCCAGTCGCGCATACCTCCGACCCCCTCGCTATGCAGAAACGCTTTTGTACGAGCGTTGCGCTCTTGCCGGAATGTCAGTCAAAGCCGCTCGGCACCTTTGCGTCACGCAAACCCAGCACCATCGCTATTCGTCCCGAGCACCCTTACGCCATTCAAGCCCGGCCCCATCGCCATGCTTAAAACAACATTAGTGGTAGCGGTGCTCATGCACGAACATCGACCAAGTGCGCCGTCGGCTCAGCCGAGAAGTAGTCATCCCCCCCGATCAATCTCCCTACTCAAAATTTAGCGCTCTCCAGCTCGCGGCTCATCAGTACCAGCTGACTCACCTGGCACCGGCTCTCCCTGCGTCTCGCTCTTGCCCAACGCATTCCTCAGCAACAGCACGATCTCTTCCTCCTGCGCCCGAGCACTCTGCAACCTCTCGATTTTCTGGCTGCCCCAGTGGGTATTACTCTGCGTCATCAGCGCGTAAACGTTGATGATGCCGTGTAAGTAGCTAAATGCGATTGAGACCGGGATAAACATCATGTCCTGCGGGTACCGGCGGAAGTGCGGGATGAGCTTGACGATCTTGGTGAAGAAGATCCAGGCGGCGAGGCAGATGTAGGCGGTGGAGGCGTGATCGGAGTTGTGTATTGCGCCCGCGAGCAGACCGAACAGGAAGCCGTCGATGAGCGCCGCCGGAGTCTGGAATTGGCCGATGTAAATCACGTACAGGCCCCACCAATACCGGCTTGAACACCAGTACGATTCCTGCTTCATGACAGTGAAGTTGCCTCGCCAGTGGCCTCGAGCCCACCGCATACACTGCGCGATGTACTTGGAGTTGTCTTCGAGCGTGGTCTCGAGGACGGCATTCGGGTCGGACTGGATGGTGATATTCCAGCCGTGCGAGTAGACGTAGCGGGTGAGACACTTGTCGTCGTCGTTTTGGCGCTCGAGCCAGTGGTAGAGCTCGAGGTTCTGCAAGATATGGGTGCGATAGGCGGCGGTGCGGCCGGAAAGAGTGGAGAGGGAGCCGTCGATGGCGTTGGTGCTGATGTTATTCCAGACGCGACGCTCGAGGTAGCTGATGCCGAGGAAGTTGAAGACGTTGGTGAAGAAGCCGGGGTTGCGGCGGACGCGCTGGCGAGTGCCACCTGCACCTGTACTCGGATCCTCGAAGACTGCGAGCAGGTAGTCGAGGTAGCGCTCCGGCCAGAAGACATCATCATCCGCGAAGACGACGATATCGGTCTCGACCTCCTTCAGCGCCTTGATCATCTGAGTCCGCTTGTTCAGCTTCTCAACCCCGAGGACCTTGACTCGACTGAAACCCTTCAAACCGCAGATTGACCTTATCATGTGAGTATTCGCTTCCGAACTGACGATCAGCACAGCTGCAGGCGAACATGCGAAGATGCAGCGGAGACAATGAGTGAGCTCTGTCTCGGACTTGAAAGTGGTGGGCACGACAACGGTTACGTCGCGGCTGGTGTAAGTCGGCTTATCGCCGATGCGCTTGGGCTGGTAGAGGTTGAAGGTGAAGATGGAAACGACGGTGCGAAGGTAGCGCAATAGGAAGAGGGCGGTAAAGACCGTGAGCATCACCTTGTCCACATCCATGACCGGCATGGTGGCGGGTGACTGTGGTTGTTGTTTCGGGTGGTGTGTGTATGAGTTCTAGACCTGCGATGTCTTGGTCAGCGAGTTGACCTTCGTTAGCGAGAGGCTGTCGCAGGTGCAGCGACAGCGACGGCGGCGGCAAACTCGAGGCGTGTGCTGAATGTTGGTCAGCGTTTGTGAAATGTCTCGGTGTGTAGGGGGGGCGATAGGGGGGGTTGAAAATATAAAGCCAAGTGAAGCGAACAAACGGATTGTGCGTTGCGAGTGAGCCACAAAGAGGCTACACGCCCCAACCGCTGGGAAGTCAAAGCACGGTCAATGGCATTGTTAGCTAATGAAAAGGGACCAAGCGCGAAGACAAGACAAATCTGGAAGGAACAAAGCAGGTTCTGAAACAATGCCCGTTCGCGACGAAAATGGAAGGTACGTGAGAAACACCCCTTTAGGCTTCACCAGGGGGTTGGACGACACCCCGAGGGCCAGCTTAAGAGGACGGTTACTCGCTCGCTCTCTCCAGTTCAGTCCCCTTCACCCACAAAATCACCATATCCAGACCGACTCCATCGCAACGCTCACCACCATCATTCGATCCCCGAGTCGCAACAGCCAGCCAGCCAATCAGAGCCCACCAGCCAAGACCCACCACAAGGCCCAAACAGATCAGCACAACGACAACCACACATTACCCATGTGCCTCCACGCCTACTCAGTCTGTAGCCTCTGCGCCACCGCCCTGACACCCTCCACCCTCCAGCGGCCCTGCCCCTTCTACAGCGCGCTACTCGGCTGCCGGAGCGCGAGCGGGAGGCTGGATATCCCCATCGCGGGGGATGCGGTGTGCGCTCTTTGCGTGGTGATGCCGCATATTCCGACGCTCAGTGTTACGGGGCCGAAGTTTCGGGATGTGGATGGGAGGGAGTGGCGGTGGGAGAAGGGCGGGGGGGAGGGAGAGGGGAGATGGTGTCGGGTTTGAGATGCTGGATGCCAGTGTGTTTGTATGAGGCGTATTGAGAGGGTCCGGGGGATCACGAGAATATGTTGGGCTTAAAGGGGAGGTTGAAGTTTGGAAATTAACAGGCGGCTGAGGGGAGGTCGAAGCGGAGTTGGAAGGCACGAGTACGGGATGAATTTCTTGTGGGCTAGGGACTAGCGGGGACGATAAGCACCGGTGCACGGGTTGACGGCGTTGGGGTGGCATTGGTTACAGGTAATGGCACGTTTACTAAATATCCTCCATCTCTCATTCCTCTATTTGCTTCAATCGCCAGTACGGTTGGCTATAGTCATCAGAGATTACTTCAGACCTAACTCGGACAGTCTCAATGATGCTCACACTCATATACAGGCGTGAGGATAACGCGAGGGCTCCGGTCAAATGTAATACTCAGGTAGCATTGATGGTATTCATCTTTCTTATGTTCGCGAGGGTGCTTGCGCCGCGGACGACCTAGTCTAGATGTGAATCCTATATATTCTACCTTCACGTCGCAGCCGCAACAAACATTACCAGGATCGCTGCCCATAGCTTCCCCCTTGTTGGAATCCAGTGCAGTTGGCCTCTATCCGCCGTATACTGAACGGATCTTACACCTCGGCCAGGGGAGCCTTTGAACCCGTGATGTGGGGCACCCTTTTTGTTCGGTACGTACTGCTGGTGCGCAGTGTCGCTGACGGTTCGGAGGCGAAGTGAAGGTTGCCTTCCAAAGGTAATTCCGACCAGCTTGAGCAGGTGGGTGGCCGATAATATAGTAAAGCCCTGCTCGGCATCAAGCACTCGACATTCCGAGCGCTGCGCCGTTCCCATCCTCCCTCTTCCCCAACTGGTTCTGACCTCCCCATTCCGTATAACATCTCCTTAGCATCTTGTTACCCCCGCTCACCCACCCTCACTCGCCCGATATCTCTCCTGCGCCTCTCCCAGCTTCCTCAACCGCAACTCCTCCATATGCTTCTTGCGACGCTCATAGTAGAAATAGACGATAAACGGCATTGCCGCCAGCGAGCCAACGACTGTGTACAGCCACAGACTGTCGTCGTAGCGTTTCGGGCCTTCTGGTCGGCGATGGGCGACGATTGAGTCACGGTATTGGTAGGGTGATTGAGGGGTTGTTGTAGACGTGGTTGTGGTGATGATGGGCTGTAATGGCGTGGTGGGTTGGCTTGGTGATGATGGCGCGTTGGAGGATGCGAGCCGCCTTTTCGCGTGATGGGTAATATGTTGACGCCCGGCGATGGGCCTGATGGCTCGTAGTATCATGTTGATATGCCTGCAACCTCGAATGAATGCAGTGCTGATGCGTGAAGTGAGGTTCCGGAAACGGGAAGCGAGACTCCGGATGCACGGACCATTCTTACCACATGGCATCCCTTCCTCGAGATAGAATAAAGACGTAAGTACAAATCGTCTAGATATCTTCACGTCAAGCAAGGGGGACGCATGATGACTTGAGCTCATGTCAAGAAGCTGGCCGGATTGCTGGAGGAATATGGTACAGCAGCTGCAAAGGCCTACCCATACTCCCATCTCCATTCTCCCAATAATGCTACACCCCCAAGCCCACTCGAAGACCCTACATGCTGGCCTACCAGAGTATTCTCTTCCGCACGCACAGCTAAGAAGGAGCTCCCTCGAACGACCGCTCACCCCACCTCATATCCTTTCACTGACTTGATGGCGACTGTTGGCTCCCTCTCCCCCCAGCCCCCACTCACTTCCATCACGGTACCCTTGCCGCTGACCAGCATGCTCGCTGCCTGTCGCTCCCCCTCCTCATGCGGACAAGGTGACATGGAACAACTGAATCCGAATCGTGCACCGCATTCAAGCACGCCTTGATGTCATCACCGTCCCCCGGGCCCCGAGCCCGTGCAACCGCGCTATTTTCGCCACATCCTGCTCAGCATTGACTTCCCCCCCACCGGCATCATCATGCACGTAGAGCTCCTTGAGCAGCTTCCGGTTCGCCGGCCCAATCTTCAACAGCCACCCGCGAACCGGCCCGAAGCCTTCGTCGACGTCCCAGATGCGGCAGCAGCAGGTCTCGAAGATGTTGCACCCGTAGTAGACCGGCAGAGCGAGATCGCGGATGCTCCGACACGTTCTGGAGAGGGGTGGCTGCCGCTTTCGACGGTCGTGGCGCTTGATGAATCCGGATTTGGCTGGAAGTTTTGGGTCCCCGCCTCTGTCGCCGCCTTCGAAGCCGTAGCAGCGGGGATGGTGGATTTTGATCGCTTTGCTGCGGACGATGACCAGCTCGTAGATGTGGAGTTGCAGCTCAACCGGGAGCTCGAACAGGTGGCATCGCGGCGGATCTGTTATCTGTGCTCGACGCGTCAGTGAGCTTGTTAGGGAGGAGCGCAGGGAATGCTTGCCTTGTTCTGCTTCAGATACGGTATATTCGCGTCGAGCTTGCTCATGTTGGTGAGGGTCAAGCTGAGCGATGGATCGAGAAAGAAATTTGCGAGTCTGGGTGGGGCGACTCGAAACCTGATTGGGGGGTGTCTTGTGACGTAAAGCTTGTCTGTGACGAAAGAGGAAGGCGCGCAAGGCACACGTGATTGCACAATACGGAATATCTAACAGGTACGCCGCCCCCTCGTCGTGTCACATCAACGCGCCTCGAATATTTCCTTTCGAGCCATGGTAAACGTCGACCAGCACTCTCACTCACCCCAACGACTAGTAGTTCGGGAAGGTGACCGAATACACGCCCCCCTGGGGGTCTCGACGAGTCTCGCTCCAAACGTCTGCTGCTGTTCAAGCTGGTCCTCACCAGCAGACATGAGCCACCGCCGCCAGCTATAGCCGACCGCCTGTTCCTCTTCACACCCTCAGTCGTTCTCCGGGCATGTGGCCATGTACACGCCTTGCCGCACCCACGCCAACGACGGCGAGCACCCCGAGTTCTCGAGCTGCCCGACCGTCTGTTGCAGACACCGGTCCTTCAAACCGTGAACATCCAGAGCATCCTCCATTGCATCCTCCATGAACATCCGATCGAACAGATTGAGCTTGACGATGAGATCCCGGTTGCTCGCACCAATGCAGCGCAGCCACTCAATAAACAAGTCCGACCCTCCCTTGTCCACGAAAGTATCACTCTCGTTGCAGTAGCTCGCTCTTAGCTCGCTCTGAAGTGGTTCCGGGAGTAGTAGAGCTTCAGGACATCCGCGCGGATGTTGCGGCAAGTGCGCGCCAATGCTGGCTGGGTAGGCAGTGACACAAAGGAGCTCGACGTCTTGGTCTCCTCGCGTTCCGAACGGACGCTCCCATTGATGTTGGCTTGTCCTTCGTCACCATCGTCGGCGACTTTGCTCTCTTTGCTCTCGGCACGAAACTCCGTGATCTCCACGGGCTCATCGCTGCAGACCGCGAAATCGTAGATGCGAAGCTGAAGCTCTGGCGGCAAGTCGAGTAGCCGGAAGGGTGCCTGCTCCAGCTCCTGCCATGTTCGTCAGTCCCACAAAATTGGAGGGCTTGGGCGGATTGCACACCTCTTCGCGCTTCAGGCTGTCGCTGATCATTGCCATTGCTGCGGCCGAGCTGGACGAGAACGTCCTACAAGAGCTTCCTCGTGCTCACGGCGGGATGTGATAGTGTAAGAGCAAGCGCAGGAGAATGCGAGGTATCTCGAATGTTTGTTGAAGTTCGCAACTTAAAGCTTAGATGTCCAAAAAGTGAGGTTCTGGAGGGGAAATGCCCAGGCAGCATCCCACAAACCCGGAAGGCGCGACCCGCGTTGCGTCTTCTCACGACCATTCAAATATGATCCCAACCAGGTCTGAAGACATCTATGATGGCAGCTTGATGGTATACCGAAGGGGGCATCATATACTCTCCCTCCCCCCAAGCTCAAACACACAGCTCCCACTCCCCGGCTTACTAACCACAATCGCCTCCCTCAGCCTCTCCTCCGTGATATCCGGGAACTTCCGCCTATAATACCGATCAACCCACTTCCGCCGCACACTCTCCACCTTGTGCTCCGGCACCAAATGCACACTACAGCCGCCCCACCCGGCGCCCGTCAACCGACTCCCATACGCGCCCGCCGACCGCGCCAACTCGCACAGCTCGTCCAACTCCGGGCAGGAGTTCTGGAATAAATCCCGGCAACTCTCCTGCGTCTCGTTCATCAGCGCTCCGCACGCTTTCAGGAACTCCGTGTTCTCCGCTTCCGTCTTCGGGGGGTCGGAGTGGAGTAGCTCGTTGAAGCGTAGGACTCGGATGGCTTCGCTGAAGACGTGCATGGCTCGTTGTCGCAACTTGAACCGCTCGGCTCGGATGGGGAATTTGGTCATGTATTTCTGCTCCATCTCGGCTATACTCATGCCCAGGATCTCGGAGAGCTGTTGCCGGGTGTAGCCTTCTTCTTGCGGGAGGTACTGGTCTACTTTCTCCACCAGGCTCTGAAGCTGGTCCTGGAAGTCGGCTTTGGAGACGGTGTGATTGTTTTCGATGCTTTCGATTTCCTGGAAGTAGGCGTCGTGGAAGCCTCGTAAGCTGACACCTAGTGGACCGGCGTCGGGAGGTAGTGTTTTGAGGCGAAGGATCTTGGCCAGCACCAGTGCCGCGAGTGTGACTTCGACGACTCGGAGGTTGTAGCAGACGGGTGCGGTGACGTGTTTGTCGGCTGCGACGAAGGATTGCGCTATTACGAAGACGAGAGGGGACTTCATCTCGGGGAAGGCTATGTTCTCGGCGGACAATTCGGGTACGAAGGAGACGTAGAGTGCGGAGCCTTGGACTGGGAAGACGGAGGCAGACTGATCCATGCCACCCGAGTTGACGCCTACTGCTCGCTCGGAGGTGATGGCCACTTCGACAAGCTCTTTCTTGTCGACCTTGTCAACGCCGTTGGCCTTCATCGACGCAAGCGCACTGGCACAGACGAAAGCGGCGCTGCTCGA
>NAJQ01000330.1:0-31283 GCA_005059865.1 Friedmanniomyces simplex
GACCTACCGTGGCGAAGAGCTACTCACGCCGGCGATCCGTAAGCTGCTCACCACGGCGCATAGAGTCCAGCTGAACCCATTCACGGAAGATGAGACGGCGGTTTATGTTGCGGATACGCTCCATCGGCCGAAGGAGTATTGTCTGCCGTTGGTAGCCGTCGTGCAGGAAAAGACGGGCGGCAACCCCTTTTTCATTCGCGAGATGCTAGATGCCGGGTACCGCAAGAAAGCTATCTATTTCTGCTGGAAGTGCTGCCAGTGGGAGTACACCGTCGACAAGCTGTTCCAAGAGTTCAGCAGCCCGGATGCCGGCCGCTTTTCCTCCAACGATCTAATTTCACGGCGCCTTGCCGAGATGCCACAGGATGCGCAGATACTGCTCGCTTGGGCGGCAATAGTCGGGAACAGCTTTTCTTTTCACTTGTTGAAGCGCGTGATGAGCTGCGACTGCTCGAAGGCGTCGCCACCTCAGCTTATTCCAGCGAAGTCAACGGATCCGGTTGCGGGCTTGCAGGCAGCAATCACATCTTTCGTCATCATGGCTACAGAGGAGGAGGACCGGTTCAAGTTCTCGCACGACCGTTACATCAGCGCCGCTGACACGCTCTGCGAGCCGTTCGAAAGATCCGAGATGCACTTTGTCGTCGCGTGCGCCATGATGAAGCACAATCCTTTCGACCCCGTGACGATGCCGCATAAGATTCTCTTCGAGCAAGCGCGGCATGTCTGCGAAGGTGTCGAGGCGGTCAAGCTCCGCGCGAAATGCAAGGGTCCTTTCCGCGATCTCTTGTACCAGGCGGCAGAGACGGCGAGGGAGTCTGGAGCTCGGAAGATTGGCCTGTGGTATTTTTCCAATGCCCTCGATCTCTTGGCCGATGATCCGTGGGACGAAAGCAACGAGGACGCGAGTTACGGTGAGTCTCTGGCGCTCATGACTAAAGCCGCTGAAGCGTACTGGTATGTTGGAGAGTACCACGATGCTCAAGCTCTGTTGAACCAGATCTTCGAGAACGGACGCTGCTGGGCTGACAAGGCGCCTGCGACGATCATTGCGAGCCGCATGTACGCGCAGCGAGGCAACAGCCGCACGGCTTTCTCGCTGCTCAACACGGCGTTGACGGAGCTGGGTGTACGACTAGGCTCGCAAAGCTACGAGGACTGCGACAGGGAATTTGAAGCGTTAATACCGCGCCTGAAGACGAAGGTCAGTGAGCTTGGCGAGCTAGGCCAACAGCACATCGATCGTGACCTCCAGACCGTCGGAGCGTTGTTCATTGAGCTGCTGTCCGCCTCTTTCTGGAGCGACGCCCTGCTCTTCTACCGCGGCACGCTGGGACTGATGAAGCTCTTCCTTGTGAAGGGTGTGTTCCCGCAAGTCGGCCTTGGCTTGGTGCACCTCGCGAGCATCGGCATCCACCGCTTTGACCTCATCGAGCTCGGCCTCGAACTCGGCGATGTCGCGCTGCGGATCTTCGACGCGTATCCGGAGGAGTACTACACAATCGGCCGCGGGCTGACCGTGCACGCGTTGTTTATCGGCCATCTCCAACTAACGCTAAAAGGGAACTTCGAGGCGCTGAACAAAGGGCTGGAAGCGGCGTCTGCGGCGGGAGATAAGATTCTGCACTTGATGAACATAGGCATCGTTGCCGCCTACCGGGTCTGGTCATCGGAGAACTTTGCCGAAGTTGAGGCTTTCATCGCTTCTGTGGCCGAGGAGTTCCCGGACTGGACAGACAGTATGCGAGGCGGTGCTTTCCTGATGGGGGTGCGACAATACTGCCGCGCACTGCAAGGCAAGACGTACGTCCGGACATCTGCGGACGTCTTGAGCGACGACCACCATAGCAGCAACGACTACGTGACCCACGTCCGCGCGCTGTCCTCCAATCCAGATCGACCGTTGACGGTTTATCTGAGCTATAGGCTTGCGGCGCTCTTTCGATTCGGGTACTACAGAGAGGCTATAGCGCTTGGAAATGAGCTTATGAAGACGATGGATACGATTTGGTGCATGCGCTACGCGTACACCGGTCGCATTTACCTGGCGCTTGCGATCCTTGCCGTAATAAGGGATAACCCGGAAAGCGAAGATCGAGCAGAGCTTCTACGACAGGTATCGGAGTATCGCGCGCTGATCGAGATCATCTCCACGTCGAACAATGTCAACTACGCGACGTTCCTCGCTTTGCTGGACGCGGAGCTGGCGGAGGTCGAGGGACAAAACGCCAGCTGCCTGCACCACTACGAGCGCGCCATCGACCACGCCGTCCTTCATGGTTTCGTCCTAGACGAAGCGCTTAGCTTGGAATTATACGCGGACTTCCTCACCCGTCGAGGAGCATCGAGGCCCGCGAGAGGCATCGTGTTGGACGCCATCTCCGCCTACCGACGGGTCGGCGCTTTCGGCAAAGCCGACCACGTTAAGGAGCGTTACGAGTTCCTTCTCTATGGCACGCGAAGTTTGTCCATGCAAGACGCGGGCACGCAGACCACCCTCTCGGAGCCAATCAATACATCCTACAAGCTCGAGAAGATGGCGAGCCACACCGTGCCTCAGACGAGCGCGGATCGAACGCAAGAGTGGTTGGACCCGCGCCCGTCGCAACTTGCACCTAACGGCGGGCAGCTCGCCAGGGAGTCTTCCACAGCGCTATCTGGTGGCCTCGTCGCGGCTGGCTTGGACATGATCGACCTTGCCAGTATTCTCGAGTCCTCGCAGCTCTTGTCGTCGGAGCTCAATGTGGAACGCTTGCTATCGAAGCTGACGGAGATCATTGTGGACTCCACAGGCGCGGACCTCTGTGGACTTTGCGTGGAGGCGGACAGTGGGGGCTGGTGTGTTGCCTCCATCTGCTCGCCGAACGGTATCGAGTCTCCTCCTGCCGGCATCCCACTAGATCAAATCGAGGACCCCGTTGCGAGACAGGTGACACTGTACACGCTGCGCTTCAAGGAGCAGCTCTTCCTGCGCAATGTCCTCGACGACGAGCGCTTTGCTAGCGTGCCAGCATGGTGGCAGGAGAAGAATCCGGAGGGTGCGTCCATGATCGCGCTACCCATTTTGCACGGTGATAATGTGCTTTTGGGGAGTCTCTACTGCCAGGCGACGCCAAACACATTCACGGAGCGGACGGTGACACTGTTGAAGCTGCTGGTGAATCAGATAGCTATCTCGATCGCGAATGCCCTGCTCTTCAAGCAAGTCGAGAAAGTGTCTGCCCGAAACTCGTCGATGTTGGAGGTGCAGAAGCAGGCGCTTGCTCAGGCCCGGGAATCTGAGAAGAAGGCCAAAGCGGCCGAGGCCAAAGCCATGGAGATGGTGCGGCTGAAGGACGAGGCTGCTAAAGCCAAGTCAATGTTCCTAGCGAATGTGTCGCATGAGCTGAGGACACCGCTCAACGGCGTCATTGGTATGTCGGAGATGCTGAAGGGTACTCCTTTGAACAAAGAGCAGGAAGAGCACGCCGATTCCATCCGGGTTTGCGCTGATACGCTGCTCAGCGTCATCAATGATATCCTGGACTTCTCAAAGTTGGAGTATGTATGGTTCGTTCTTGCTTCCATTGCCGTTTACTGATATTATTGCAGGGCTGGCAAGATGCAGGTCTTCAGTGTACCGCTCTCACTCACGGAGACCATTAGTGAGGTCGTTCGCGCGCTCTCGTACACCAACCTGGAGCGGAACCTCAAGACGATAGAGGAGCTTGAGCTGGATCCCCACTTGATCGTGATGGGTGACCCGGTCCGCCTTCATCAGATCCTGATGAATCTGATGAGCAACGCCTACAAGTTCACCGCCAAAGGCAGTGTTACCGTCCGAGCGAAGCTCGATCGGCAGGACTCTGACTCCATCCAAGCCACAGTGTCCGTGACTGATACGGGTATCGGCGTTTCGGACGAGCAGCAGAAGAAGCTTTTCCTCCCTTTCTCGCAAGCTGATAGCAGCACCGCGCGCAGCTACGGCGGCACAGGCCTAGGACTGTCCATCTGCAAGGCGATTATCGAGAATGTCATGAAAGGACGCATCTGGCTGGAAAGCAAACCGGGCGTCGGCACGACAGTCTCTTTCTCGCTACCATTCAAGAAAGTAAAGCAATCCGCGAACGGTGAGACAAACGGGGTCGCTACTCATGGCAGGGAAGCGAACCCAATGGCAATATACTCCCCTCCTGCCGTCGACGAAGGCTCAGATAACAAGCACATCAGCTTAGCCGACATTCCGCGCGATCAGCTAAAGGTGTGCATAGCCGAAGACAATCCCATAAATCAGAAGATCGCCATCAACTTCGTGAAGAAATTGGGCTTCTACTGCGAAGCATTCGGTGACGGGCAACAAGCGGTCGATGCGTTAGGTCGCGCAAGCAAAGACGAGAAGCCTTTCCACCTCGTGCTCATGGACGTGCAGATGCCGGTACTGGACGGCTACAACGCCACGCGTGAGATCCGCAAACACGATGATGTCAACGTGCGGGAGGTACTGGTGATAGCGATGACGGCCAGCGCGATCCGCGGTGATCGTGAACGGTGTCTCGAGGCGGGCATGAACAACTACCTTGCCAAGCCGGTGCGCGCGGACATGCTGAAGCAGATGCTGGAGAGCTATCTCAATCAGCCGGCGAAAGCAATCCCGAATTTGCAGGAAGAGGCGAACAAGCTCGTGAGCACTGTGGTGCAGCAGGTGGAGGAGAACACGCTCCCGCGGCCTCCGCCTGTGATGATGCCGGAGCGTCCGAAGAGTCGGCAGGATGTCACTGAGATCCGGCTGAAGCCTGAGGAGATGGCCGCGAAAGTGCAGGATACCGAGGCGGTTCTACCGATGCGGTCGCCCACGAGCCCTGCGAATGGGTCGGCTGGCTAGGTTTCAGATCTGATGGATTTAATTGTTTCTCGTGCTTGTCGATAGCGCTCTGCAAGGCGCTCTGGGGTCGAAGGGTCCTCTGTTTCTGTTCAGGGTTCGCCATTCGGGATCTGATATAGGGATTGGACCAATTCGGCGTTTGACTTGGAGCCAATTCAACCTGTGACTTGGAGTCCACGACGTGCCTGTTGCTAATAATAAGCATCGTACCGGCTCGGGTAAGATGCCTAGTCAAAAGGCAAGGGTCGGAGCGCAGTTCTCCACGTCCTCTACATTCTTTCGAGAGTTAGATCGCTTCGATTGTATTGTGTCAAGTCATAGCCACGTCGATGTCGTGTAGAAGGCTGTCGAATAGCCAAGCCTTTTTCGATGCAACTGTGAATAGCGGGTCTCCAACGGGTATTCGATTACTGTGGCTGACCTCAGAGAAGCGACATCATCAGCGCACTATCACACGCCTGTATACACGGCGGTTCCTTAGCCGTCCTGGACGTTCTTACTGTAATATTCGTTCAGTCCAAGACGTCACCTGTCACATATAGCCTACCTATCCTCACCGCCTCACATCATGGCTTCGAAGTACAGCGCCCAAAACCTGAACAATGTCTCCGGACTCGTCGCGGTTGTAACTGGAGGCGGTACAGGCATTGGTCTCATGCTGGCGCGGACTCTAGAAGCCAACGGCGCAAAAGTCTACGTCACTGGGCGTCGACTGGGAAAGCTCCAAGAAGCTGCCAAACTCGCGGAGCACGGCAACATCATCCCCCTCCAAGGCTCCACGACCTCTCACGATGACATGCAGCGGATCGTCGACCACATTACCAAGGAGACTGGGTACGTCGACGTCCTGGTCGCCAACGCCGGCATGACGACCTTCGATGCCTCGCCCAACGCCAGGCCCATCCCCACAGCCCAGTCTTCTGTCGAGGAGGTGCGGGATTACTACTTCAACTACCGGCCTCAAGAAGTGTGGACCGAAACGCTCGAGACCAACGTGGCGGCTGTCTTCACCACGTCGATGGCGTTCCTCGAACTCCTGGACGCGGGTAATAAGCGGCGAGACAAGGACGCGCCGACGAGTCAGATCATCGCGATCGGGAGTGTAGGTGGGCTGACGCGGTTCACGAACTCATTCATCTATAATGCCAGTAAGGCAGCTGTGCAGCACTTGATGAAGAACTTGGTGAGTCAGACTAAATTGGTGGCGCGCAAGATTGGTGATTGGGACGTCCGCTGACCGTGTCGCCCATCGATCTAGGGGGCGTTCTTCGTGCCGTTCGATATCAGAACCAATATCATCGCGCCAGGCTGTGAGTACAGTAGCACGGATCGTACCCGGAGCCACCATGTCCTGTGGGAGGCGGTCAACTGACTGGTCACGTATAGGGTTTCCGTCAGACATGACAACTGCGGTATCCAAGCAGTGGGAGAGCGAAGGAGGTGTGATGCCGCGAGAGCTGGTCCCTAGGCGACGTATGGGGACTGAGGATGAGATGGCAGGGACGATCTTGTACTTGGTGTCGAGGGCAGGAGGGTACAGCAATGGCAATGTCATGGTCATCGATGGTGGATTCTTGGCGAACCATGCCGGTGTGTACTGATTAGAAGGGGTGCATGCTCCCGATAGAGGGGAGTTTGCCCGATGCATTGCGCCGCGAATGACCGGCTCAACAGGTATCGAATGGATCCGCGGCAACGAGAGTCTCGAGGTTGTATGTCGAAGGCGTCGGTTTTCGTGGGCTCGACCTCCCTTACTTTCTGAACCAGTCAACTATTCATTTGACACTGGTCTGAATGCAAGCCACCAGTTACACAGTGCTCGGCGCTCAAGCTTCCTCCAGGCTCCCGCAAAAGCTCCGTCAAAGGCCACGTCTCTCAGCTCGACGCCCCTGCCAACCACCGATCCCTACCCTGCCTACCGAAATGCCTAGGCAGGCCGAATGCCTCATGTGACATCTCAAAATCGCTCAGCTCCCGCCGATTGCTGATCACCCCCGGCTTGCTGAACGCGAAACCCAGCTCCCACAGCGCCTCCTCGATGTCGTGCTCCAGCTCGCTCCCGTGCTTGTACATCAGGACGATGTCATTGAGCCACTGTATCCTGGGTCCGAGCTGCGTGAGCCAATCTATGAGCGTGCCGAAGGACCAGTCGTTGATCCAGAAGAGAGGTCGCCACAGTTCGAATTGGTTGGATTCATAGTAGAGGTGCAGGGTCTCGTGCCGCAGCTGCCTGGATACGCGCGTGATGGCGGCTGGCAGTGGTCTGTTGAAGCGATCCAGGCGGATTGGCGTTCGTTGCAGCGTTGGAGGCTGGCAATCTGCGCCAACACCGTCTTCGACAGTTCTGGGTGGTGCCCAGTCCGTGACGGCGAAGATCCATATGACCTCCCTCAGCTCGGCGGGCAGCTCTAGGAGACGACAACGTCCGGGTCTGGGTATGTAGTCAGCGTGTGCTCTTTGTTGTGGGAGATGTTCGCGGCTTGCGTGGGAGGCGACGAGGCATCTATGCGCTGACGCTTGGGAGGCATCCGATGAGGGCTTCTTAATTTGGTGCAGTGACGGTGAGTGTTGATATCGCGTAGTAAGGTAGGTGGCTGATGAAGTCGGTCGATGATTGCAGAGCCGTTGCCGCTGCGAGTATGAAGTGACCGAAGTGTCCATCCGAGCAGGACATTTGACACAGGTCCTTGAAATTCCAGACCTTTCGCAAGATCTAATCTCAAGCCTTTTCATTACGACATCGCCGCGCTGCGCAACATCATCAACACCACCTTTACACGACGGTTAACTGTTCACTGGCGATCGACGTATGGGTAGCACAGGACACATCACGAATGCCTGGAAGCCAGAGTGCCCCCGACTTTCCTCCGACCGTACCCTTTCCGCCTACTCCGCAAAGGATGCTGAAGGTTCTTCATCGCGCAGTAGCTCCGACGTGCGATCTGCCGCGACGAGCCAACAACAACATGCGAGTCATTGAAGCAAAGCCCGCGATTTGCCGGTTAGACGCTGAGCGACAAACTCGACGAGATCTACGTGTCCGGGGCGACCGCCTGCTCCGTTCCCTTCAACCGTCATTGGAAGGAGGTTCGAGCGACCCAGCAATGATGTTGGTTAATCTAGATTCCTGGCTCGATTGTTGCGTGTCTATGGCCTCGGGAAGTCGCCATTGGATGCCGAGAGACCGTCTGTCGACGGCGCCTTGGCCTCGTGTATCGCAGACCCTACCTGCTGTCATGAGAGCACCAGTGGAAATAAATGTCAAGGTGTCGAAATCGACGCAGACGTAAGCGACGTGCCGACGATCACCTGGCTTCCTGGGCTATGCGTGTATCGCTTTGCTGGTCTTCGATTGCAGGCAATAGCGCATTAGGAGGTGAAGCTGAATCCTAGCGGCTTGAACATGTAGTGTAGCCTAGCAGCAGACGTTTGCGTCGTAGGTTTCGCGCTGCGCTTTCACGTCCGTAAAGTCTCCGTCATTGAGGTATCGGAGCTGATTTCGTAGAATAGAACATGCCACCAGGTGAGGTGTCGGGGGGCCGGTCGCTCACAAGAGAGTGCAATACTTCGGTCCTCCGAGTCCGTAAGCTTACCGTGTTGTCGCTGTTGGAACTGCTCGCTTAGAGTGCGAGGCAGGAAACGGTCATTGGCTTTATGTAGCAGAGAGTTTGGCCCAAAACTTGTCTCGTACCAGCTTGCATCAGCCCGCATCATATGTCGATCACCACACTTGGGAAAGACGAGACGTTGGCCATTCGCCGAGGCACAAAATGGGCATCGTCGTGTTGTGGCAGTCGTAGGCATGTAGCCGCAGGTGGCAGGCAAGATGTTCTGTACTGGCGGCCGGTTCCAGGGCGAAAGTTGTGGTCGAAGGAGCCCAGGGCAAGGGGAGTCTTCTAAGGTCATATGTAGCGCAGATGATGAGTGGAGTCGAAGTGGTAGACTGGTTGATGAACTCGTACTCGGTGGCCGTGCTTGGGGGGGACTTTCTGCGGGGCACGAGGATGCTACCATGCTATCGTTGTAGCCGCATGCATGTGTTCATCAGAACATGAAGCTTCCATACATGTAATGCGCTATATGCCATACAGAGCGTGGTAGTGTGAACTCAGTGAGCGCCTACGCGGCAGAAATTTGGCGGCGTGCACGGACCGCTCCAACATTCGCGCTGCTTGCTCGACTTCACATTACATCACATCACCTCGCCAAACTTACCACTGGACCTCCCCACCGCGCGTGCCAAGCCTACATGTAAACAGTGAACATCGACAAGTGTTGCTGCATAGACTTTTCGCTGACGTTTTCCTCGTCAGAACCTTGGCGGCCGATCTACTACTCGCCCTTTGAGGCTCGGACATTACTCGTCTCGGCGCCTCGTGTCCCGGACCTACCTCTCAACGCGCATTCGGTCTGAGCATTCCGTCGTGCGGACGACACTTAGCACCCTGGCCGCGCATCGATACCCCCGCCCGTGGCCGCCCATTGCCGGGCAAGCGACCACAGATTTCGATTGAGCTCATCTTGGCTACTCTGACGGCGTGTAAGTACATGTGCCGATGGAGTGTATCTTGCTGTGCTACTGTTTATCGCTGTTGCCTCACTCATAAAAAGTCGCGACCGCGCTTTGTCCCGAGCCATCATTTCACTACCCGGTTGCTCCTCAGAATGTCGACAACGATACTGTACGCGCCGTTCACGGACGCTACATGTACTAATATGTATGTGTCTGACTTTAGCCACTGGGTCCAGTACTGGATGCCGGCCATGGCGAACTATCCGCCGCCGCCACCGCCGGATCAGCAACAATACAACACGCTTTACCCGACGCCGGCCGGCGCACATCAAATAGCCGCGTCAGACCAACACAGCACGCTGCAGTACACCAGTCTTAACACACCCTCGTATCCGAAGATCGAGTCAGCCAGTCCGGCTCAACGCCACAACGTACAACTGCAGGACTTGGCGCAGGAATTGTCCCGGCATGCCGCGCTCGGCGATCCTCAGCGTCACGAGCTGCAGCAAACAGCGCAACAGATTCAACACCAAGGTCCGGCCCACGCTCAGTCGTCGCCACACGCGGGCGGCCCTCAAACACCCGAGCAACAGGCAGCTCAAGACAACGCGAGGTCTAACAGACTCCGTAAGGCTTGCGACTCCTGTAGCGTGCGGAAAGTGAAGGTACGCCCCAGACGAGGTCGTCCGTAGACGACCCGCCAGGCCAAAGTTCGAAAACTCAGGCTGATCGTTGTAGTGTGATGAGAGTGGTCCGCCATGCCGCGCGTGCGCAGCGCTCGACATCCCATGCACATTCCAAAGACCAAGTCGTCGGCGAGGCCCGCCGAACAGGCATGCCGAGGCCATCAAGCGCAGGCGGCTAGAGGAGGGAGGGCCACTACCATCAGTGCCATCCTCACCATCCTCGCCAACCCATGCGGTGCAAGGTCTCGCTGCGCTGTCTTCGAGCACAGCCGGACATCAGCTAACGGCCGACTCGATATGCCCCATCGAAACCCTGGATCTGCTCATCGACGATTTCTTCACCTACATACACCCGCTTTGCCCCTTTCCGCATGAGCCTAGCTTCCGCGAGGCGTGGAAGCGACGAGAGGATGTGAAGAATAAAGCTTTCCTGGCGCTTCTTGCTTCCATGATAGGCGCGTTGGTGTCATCTTTTCCGCGCAGGCCGCGTCTGCACCTCAAAGCTCACAAGCGAGAGCACATGTTCCCAACCCACATAAGCCTTGTGCACCGATGTCAACAGGTTTGCGCTGTGGCGCGTGGTCCTGGCTACCTCGAGAGCGAGAGCTTGAGTGTGTACGATGCTGCCACGAGCTACTTCCTGGCCTTGATGACTACATACACATTCCGGTGGCGTCTGGGTCGGCTATATTTCGGCGAGTGCCTGACCATTCTCCGGACGCTAGGGCTGCACAAGCCGAAGGGCCACTCCAACACGCAGCTCGGCTCACTACCTTCGGCTATGGGCTCTCAAGGTGCTGAACTTGACGGCAGCCGAGACCAGCCGGTCGACAATATCACGCTGGAGATGGGTCGGCGGATTTTCTGGACTATGTTCGTCAGTGTGAAGACCATTCAGCAGCTCGGTGCGTCCTTCGGGGAACTCGTCATCCCACCACCAACTCCAAGCGACCCATATCCGCCGCTGCCTGCGGAGGTGGACGACTTCTGCATCTACCCCACGCACAACGAGCAGCAGCCTCCTGGGCTCCTGCCTATGACTGCTGGCTTCAATGCCAACGTCAAGGTTTTCAGCTCGTATAATGCTCTTGCGACTATGGAGATGGCCTGGGGCATCGAATCCGTGGTGGATTGGGAGCGTCAGAAGAGGGTCTTGCACGAGTCCCTTCGCCGATGCAAGAAGTCAATCGCAGAGTTGCCACCGGAGCTCAAGGTGTACCCCAATACTGGCCCGTTTGGCCAACCAACCCAGCAAAACGGCAACGGCTTTTACTCAAACTCCACGCAACCCAACATGCCGCAGACCACTGCGCAGACACCAATGTATCCGTCGCTGCGCATGGACACCGAGCAGTCCCCGGAGCTGAGACGCCAGATGCAATACGAGATCCAGAAAGCGAACATCTACGCCTCTGCCTTGTCCACTCGGTCTTACGTTGTGGAGAAGTACTTCAATCTCTGCGAGGCCCACGACAGACTTCGGTCACACTCGCAGCTGCCAGGCTCGATGCCGAGCTCGCCGGGTGCCGGGGTCACAGCGGCAGGCATAGACGGCATGCTACCGCAAGTACCTACGTCTCACTTTGACGTTGTTGGGCACGAGATGCGTCAGGAGCGAGAGGAAATCATCAAGGACCTGCTCGTCGTGCTGAGCTCGATCAATCAGGTCAATATGGAGCCGAACGGCAATAGCTTCGTAAGTCGGCGCCAATGTACACTTACTGGCACATGCTAACACAGCACTACAGACCATGAAGATCCGATCGATAGCCAGCACGCTGCTTGAGGTTCCTGATCAGCGCAAGGGCCAGTTGGCGCTACAGGCTCAAGACTACCTGGCGGCTTTCCTCAAGATCCTGATGAAGCTCGAGCGGGTGAGCCCAGCAAGCAGCGATCAGGACCAGCCGGAAGACGAAGAGGCGGAGCTGCAGCACTGGGCTGATCTGCGCGAGTACCAGCTCAAGTTTGCCCAACAAGGCGGGCTCGTGGGCTTGTCTTGAGCTCGTACGCCCCTTGCATGTACGATTGGGCACACGAGCGATGTTTGCGGCGTTAATTTTGGGTGGTAGGAGGGACTCCGATTGTGTATATGCATGAGGAGACTACCATGCCCACCAGGCACGGCGCTATGGCCCATACAAGCCTGCTTATACCCGCCGCAGAGCTAGACAGCGCTTACCCGCGTTTAATGAGACATGTATGAGTATAAAAGTACTGCACGACAAGCTGTTCCAAAGGCTGCGGGCTGTTCTCCCTTGCAAAGCAGTGGCTGTCCTTGTTTCCTTCCTTGCTAATGAGCACCACCTAATACGTTGTCGACGGCAGATTCTGCGACGCGGTGTTAGCACTCGGATCATCTCTTCGTCAGACAAGGCACGCCTCGTAGACGGGAATGTTAAAGGGAAGCTCACCCTTCACGCCCGTATTGTCAGGCTCCACGTGGACTTCTTTGACCTTGCCGTCTTCCACCACCAGTGCATACCGCTTGCTCCTGGGTTGACCGAAGATGGCAGTGCCGTCGAAATCCAGATCAAGCGCCTTGGTGAACGCTGCATGCGGATCCGCGAGGAAACGTATCTGAGCATGAACATCAGTATAAACCACGTCATACAGAGACTCCACTAGAGGAGGATGAAACGACGCACGCCGCTCTTGTTTTCCGCATCGAGTGACTTTGCCCATGCAGCCATGACGAACGCGTCGTTCACGCTGACTACGAAGACTTGGCCGGCTTCCTTCAGGGCTGGGGAGTTGATGTAGCCTGGGATATGCGATTCCGAGCAGGACGGGGAGAAGGCGGCGGGGACACCGATGATGAGGCCTTTGCCCCTCTTCAGTTCTTTGGCTATCGATACCTTGTTGCCGGGGGAGTTCTCCATGAGGTCGACCTCCGGGAGAGTCTCGTTCACTTGGACGAGCATGCTGCGGGTGGCGTGGTAGTTGCGGAGCGGCGCTGTAGCAGAGGGTAATGTTCTGCTACTGGGCCGTAGCCTGGGGAGGCGGCGAGCCGCGATCATGCTCTCTTTCTCTTTTTACTATGAGGAGTGGTTGCTGAAGGTGAAGTGGAGTAGGCTCGCGTGTTCCCAAAACATCGACTGATCTCCACGCCTTCCGCCCCAATCGAGCCATAGTGGCAGTAGCGCCGATCCCAATTGCAAGCCCCTACGTCAGGCTCGTCTGTCATTGGCAGGGCAAACATCACCCGAACTTCCTCCCATCTCCTCTATCTCGACGTCGACCTTGACCGCACGTCAAAGGGCATCGTAACCGCCTCCTGGACATCATGATACGTTCCGGGGCCAACTGAAAGCACGCGCGCAAAGCACTCGCTACCGACTACCGGGGTAAACAGCGCTTTCTGCGCCCCTGCACGAACCCGTCCTCGTGGCCCGAGGTCTTTGTGACGATACTACTACCCACGAGTCTTGTGCGCCATTGGAACCTGCGCGCGACGCTGCGCAATCGCATCGCCATGGACAACCAGGCTGCTGCCAGCAGCTCGGACTTCGTTCGCAAGCTGTATAAAATGCTGGAGAATGCACAGGACGAGACGGTAGTGCGGTGGGGAGACCAGGGCGACAGCTTTGTCGTACTCGAGAATGAGGCACGAGCTATGGACAAATTGCACTCAGCATGTGCTAACGATGCCGTAGCGCTTTACGAAAAACGTGCTGCCTCGCCACTTCAAGCATTCGTACGTCGCAGGAGTCCACCCATGCAGCGAGGCTTTACTAACCGTTGCAGAAATTTCGCCTCCTTCGTACGCCAGCTGAACAAGTACGACTTCCACAAAGTGCGCCACAACAACGAGGAGGGCGGGGCGTCACCATACGGTGCAGGCGTAGGTCGCAAGCGAGGATGCAGTGTGGCTGCGGACTAACGGAAGACCGCAGGCTTGGGAGTTCAGGCACCCGGACTTCAAGATGAACAACAAAGATGCACTCGACAATATCAGACGGAAAGCGCCCGCGCCACGGAAAACGAACGCGGTAGTGGAGGAGCTCATACCCACCCAACAGATGGATTTGGTCAACACACAGCTGGTGGCGACGCAACAGCAATTACAACAGCTACAAGAGCGGTACAACGAGCTCAGCATGCATCACTCCATGCTGCTACAGGAGCTCATCGGTGTGCAAAAGACGGTGGTCAACCATGAGCATGTGATGCAGTATGTGATGAACTTTCTGCATTCGGTGGACGGACAGCGGCGAAGGGAGAGCAAGCTTGGGCCGCCCTTTCAGCAGCCGGCGAACGGTGTGCCAAATGGAGCTGGACCAGGCTTGGAGGGGAGACCTCCAGCACCCGCGAGCGATCCGGACATACCAGCTTCACCTCTTCAGCACGCTGCAAAGCTACTAAGCGAAGTCAACGCAGACCACATACTCAATACAAGAAATTTAGAGCAGATGAACGAGGCGCAAATACGACAGAATGCTGCGCTGACAACGCCGCCGCCCGACGTCGCATTACGGAATGGTACGCGGTCATCGAGCAGAGGGCCCGTACCACATTCTGCAACTTCTTCGACATCCGTGTCGTACGGCGAGCTCGACAACATGGTGTACCCAGTCGGCCACACGCAAGGTATCGATCCAATGTACAGCGAGCACATCCGCAACATACCGTACGCTATGCCACCGAAAGCGCCGGAGGTAGCCTTTCCGCATCCAGATGCAGCAGGTCGGAAAAAGAGCACCACCATCGATCCAGGTTGGATTCGACAACCGCAGATCCTACTCGTGGAGGACGATCCGACATGCAGGCGGATCGGCGGGAAGTTCTTATACGCTTTTCATTGCGCGATTGATAGCGCACTGGATGGCCTGGAGGCAGTCAATAAGCTGAATGCGGGCGCAAAATACGATCTTGTGCTGATGGATATCATCATGCCGAACCTTGATGGCGTGTCGGCTACGCATCTCATACGGCAATTTGACAACACTCCTATTGTTGCTATGACGTCGAACATCCGAAGCGACGACATCTCGATGTACTTCCAGCATGGTGAGCTTGAGTGCAATGACAGTGTAACAGTGTGAAACTGACCGCTTGTAGGCATGAACGATGTCCTACCAAAGCCCTTTACGAAGGAAGGTTTACTCAATATGTTGGAGAAGCATCTTGCACATCTGAAAAAGGGCGCACAAGGCATGGATGCACTTCCGATGGGCGCACCGCCTCCGCCAGTAATCAACTCCGCAAAGCGTAGCATGAAGAGCGAAGACTCGCCCGCCACGTCACCGGCTACTGGTAGCAACTGGAACTCTCCAGGCAACCTAGCCGGCGTCTCACCCGCCGGCAGCGGGCACCCGGATGACCCATACATGCAGGCCGTCCATCAGAACGCTGGACCCGGGCCATACCCAGTGCAGGCGCCGATGACGCCGCACGTAATGTACAACACCTCTCCGGGCGGACCCATGGCCGCGCCACCTCGGCAGCAGCTCGGACCGCCACCGCAACACCGACGAGGCATATCTGATATTTCGGGAGGTGCGGCCGAGATGGGAGGGGATCCGAAGCGCCAGCAGATTTTCCCGCCGACGCCGCAGATGGTGGCGCCATTGCCAACGCATATGCAGCGGCCTCCTGGGCGATGACGATAGCGGTGCTTGGAGCAGCTGTGGTTCATGACATCTTGTGTAACTATTTAAATGCCGCGCATTGGGCTGGATGGCTTGGGGTGTGGGTGGGTCCTTGGGTACTCACTGGGATGGAAGGCCAGGGATCTGGTTGATGATCTGATGAGCCTCCCGAAAGGTCGAGGGAATCGCATGCATGCGTGTATGAATGGCTTGCGCTAGTAGACAATGCCTATGACAGCCCGGAAATTCGTCTAAATCAGTTCGTGCACGTTTGCCGTTACAATTGATACGATATGGCTCGAGGTCGAGTACATACATGTATTGATGTACAGCGTATATATGCGGACTCGGCAAAACCTGCTTCGAAGGCTCGGACCGAATCGACATCCGTGTCTGCCCGTGGGTCGCTGACTCACGAGAACCTCGTTCAGCCACAAGACAAACACACACTGCCTTGTCTTGTCCACCTGAATCTTTACCACCCGATATGAATTATATCATCGGTGCATCTGACCAACAGTACAGCTGACAAGGCTCACGCCTACCCGGGTATCAATTCACGCTCTAGAATGGCACCCAAAGCAAGGAAAACGGGCGAGCCTCTGGAAGCAGAGGAAACCCTCCAGGCCGTGATCATAGCAGACAGTTACGAAGACCGATTCCTTCCCTTCACGCTTGAACGCCCGCGATGTCTGCTCACGTTAGCAAATACCCCGCTCATCGAGTATACCTGCGAATCGCTAGCGAGCGTGGGTGTGCAGGAAGTCTTCGTCTACAGTGGCAACCACACCGATCAGGTCGAGACCTATCTCGATAATTCACGATGGACCAAAGATACCTCGCCGTTCTCGCTGGAGGTTGTACGCTCGACCTCCACGTCCGTCGGCGACGCCATGCGTGATCTGGATCAGAAAGGCTTCATGAAGGGCGATTTCATCTGCGTGTACGGGGATGTCATTGCGAATATTCCGCTCGATGCGGCTCTCAAGGCGCACAAAGCTCGGCGAGAAATGAGCAAGAACGCCATCATGACTATGGTGCTGCGGGAAGCTGGCGAATACCACCGGACCAAAGACCAGCATCACCGGCGCTGCTTCGTGATCGATCCGGAGACTGACCGCTGCATACACTACGAGCAAGTCCGGCCTCGCACGAGCCCTCGCCTTAACATCCCGGAAGAAGTGCTAAAGGACCACGTAGAGATTGATATGCGGGAGGATCTCATCGACTGCGGTATCGACATCTACACGCCCGACGCGCTGGCGCAGTGGAGCGATAGCTTCGACTGGAAGATGCCGCGTCAGGACTTCGTGCATGGTGTGCTGCAGGACTTTGAGACGTTTGGACGCACGATCCATACTCACATCGTCAACGAAGGGTACGCGGCTCGAGTCAACACGCTCAGGGCTTACGATGCGACTACCAAGGACGTCGTGTCCCGGTGGGCGTTCCCGTATTGTCCGGATACGAACCTACTCACCGACCAGTCGTATCAGTTGCAGAAGGGCAACGTGTACAAGGAGGATGGCGTGGTACTTGCTCGCTCTAGCACAGTGAGCCGGAAAAGCGTGCTGGGCAGAGCAACATCGATTGGGGAAGGCAGTGTCATCACCAACAGCATCATCGGCAGACGATGTGTGATTGGCAGGAGAGTGAGAATAGAGAACGCTTACATCTGGGACGATGCTCGTGTAGGTGACGACGCGGTCATAGAGACTGCAGTCATCGCGAACGAGGCCTCCGTCGGCAAGAAGTGCCACATCAAGCGCGGCGCTTTGGTTTCGTACGGCGTGAATATAGCGAAGGGTGTCACAGTGGAGGAGAACACACGAGTCACGAAGCTCAAGCGGAAGCGAGGATACGATAACGATGAGGTGTGTCGCGGCGTGACGGACCCCACAATCGTCGGCGAAGGTGGCGAAGGATTCCAGCTGGAGCTCGATGAAGACGAGGAGGATGTGTATGAAGCGGTACTTGCCGGCGTCCAGGACATGGATCTGATGGTGGATGGCGACGAGATCTCCGACTTCGCATCGGGCGACGAAGAGGATGAGTACGAGTACTCGCGCGAGCCTACGTCGCGCTCCGGCAGTTTCACCTCGATAGCTTCCGATGAGAGTGGCGAGACCAAGCGTGATATGGCGAAGTTCCACCGCGAAGCTTCCGACAGCATCTTCGATGGCCTGCAACGGGGGCAAGATCCGGATCACATACAGCTCGAGCTGCAGGCTCAGAGACTGACCGAGAACGCGGAGGATAGCCAGATCCGGCGTGCCGTGGCTGTGGCGTTCAACCGGCGGATCGCGAATCTAATTGAAGTCGGCCGCACGGCGAAGGAGGCAGTGGCGACTGCGATCCCGCCGAATCAACGGCTCATCAAAGCGTGCGTGAAGGAGGCTAGGGAGCAGGCGGAGTTCTTGCTGTTTTTGCAGACGGACCTGGTGCATCGGGCGCAAGGGAGTAAAGTCCTCTTGAACGTGGCTTTTGTGCTGGCGGGAGAGGATATGGTGGATGGGGATGGACTGGAGCAGTGGTGGGAGGATCCGAGGAGTAGTGCGAGTGCGGAGCTGGAGAAGGTGCGGGCGGAGACGAAGCCGGTGGTGGATCAGATGGGGGAGAGCGAGGATGAGGAGGAGGAAGAGGAGTCGGACGAAGAGTAGCAAGATCGGTAGTTGGCAATCTTCCGTTCAAGCACCTACCCAGCTGTTACGGGCGCCGTCACGCTCTGCTCGACGAAACGCAGTCTCGAGTTGGTGAATGTCATGTCTTTGACTGCTATCACGTGTCTCCTTCACAACGGCAATCTGCTCGTCTGTGGCGATATCGACGTGAATAGTCCTCGAAAATGTCTATCGTCATTCCTTGCCATTCGGTAGTGGCGTACAGTAAGAAAAACAAAGAAATGGAAGGAATGTGACAATAGTGCAGGTGTGAATAATGTGTCTCTGTTTGCCACCGACCCGGACAAACGCGTGCACGAGCCACGGCAGCGGCCCGCCGCGATCACTCCCGTCCTTTAGCACGCTTCCGGACATGTGACATCAACCAGGCTGCTGCGCTCTTGCCTTTATGTTCATGCTGCTGCTGCTGCTGCTGCTACCTCCTGCAACGACCGTCTTAGCACACAGCCTCGCCTCGCCCTGACCTCTTCCTGACTCACCACCTCCTCCTCTCAGATATTACTCCGCGGTTTGAGACTCATATCCCACCCGTGTCGAGACCCTTCCGAGATCGCTCATCTAGTGAGCGGCCTCTATCACATGCCACCTACGCGCAAGAGGAAACTCGATCAAACAGCATCAACTATCCACGCGACATCGCCTCCGAAACGCCACCAAGCAGAGGAGTTCAAAGAAGTAGAGGCCGCGCTGCCTGCCACGCCCCAGACTCTCACCTCCGATAAGGGCATGGACTCCGACGATGACTTCAACAGCGTGGCTTCTAGCATGGACCTCGGCGAGGAGATGAGCAGCAGCGTCGACTTTGGCGCAGGAGGTACGTGTAACAGTCAAAGATGGGAGCATGTGACACGGGAGGATCCGGTCGCTGACAGATCGTGACGACAGACTCCGACGGCGACGTCGAAGAGTACGAGGATGATAATACCGGCTTCGAAGCCACGGCTAAGGATCTGGCCAACAAGAGGAAAGCCTTCGAGACCGACTTCAAGGTGTACAGTCCGCAAGACATCCAGAACCAGCAAGACGGTCAGGTGGCCGAGGTGGCCAACCTGCTCGAGCAGCCTCCCGAAGCTACGGCCATTTTACTGCGGTATGGCAGGTGGAACAAGGAGCGTTTGATCGAGCAGTACATGGACAATCAAGAGGAGCTACTAGAGAAGGCTGGCCTTGGGCAGGACATCCGGCGTAACCCGCCACGGATAGAGACTGTGATTGGGTTCGCTTGCGATATCTGCTGCGAGGATGGGCAAGACTTGGAGAGCTTTGCAATGACCTGCGGCCACCGGTTCTGCACGGACTGCTACCGGCAATATCTCACCCAGAAGATCAAGGACGAGGGCGAGGCGGCGAGGATAAAGTGCCCTGGCGACAGGTGCAACAAGGTCATCGACGCTAAGTCTCTCGACCTGCTCGTCCCCTCCGACCTCACCGACCGCTATCACGTCCTCCTCATGCGCACCTACGTCGACGATCGGGAAAGTCTTAAGTGGTGTCCCGCGCCGAACTGCGTGTACGCCGTGGAGTGCGGAGTAAAGAAGCGGGACTTGCTGAAGGTGGTACCCACGGTGCACTGCGAGTGCAAGCATGCCTTCTGCTTCGGCTGCACACTCGCCGACCATCAGCCGTGCCCATGCGCGCTGGTCAAGAAGTGGCTCAAGAAGTGCGCGGACGACTCGGAGACGGCGAACTGGATCTCGGCGAACACAAAGGAGTGTCCCAAGTGCCACTCGACGATCGAGAAGAACGGCGGCTGCAACCACATGACGTGCCGGAAGTGCAAGAACGAGTTCTGCTGGATGTGCATGGGCCTGTGGTCGGAGCACGGCACGAGCTGGTACAACTGCAGTCGCTTTGAGGAGAAGAGCGGGCACGACGCGAGGGACGCGCAGGCTAAAAGCAGGCAGTCGCTGGAGCGGTACCTTCACTACTACAACCGCTACGCTAACCACGAGCAGTCGGCCAAGCTGGACAAGGACATCTTCCACAAGACGGAGAAGAAGATGACGCTGCTGCAGTCCACGTCGGGCATGTCGTGGATCGAGGTGCAGTTCCTGGAGGGCGCGTCGCAGGCGCTGCAGCAGTGCCGGGAGACGCTCAAGTGGACGTATGCGTTTGCTTACTACCTGGCGCGCAACAATCAGACGGAGATTTTCGAGGACAACCAGCGGGATTTGGAGATGGCGGTGGAGAATTTGAGCGAGATGTTTGAGAAGCCGACGGATCAGCTGGCCGGGTTGAAGGTGGAGATGCTGGATAAGACGGCGTATTGTCAGAAGCGGAAGGTGGTGGTGCTGGATGATACGGCGAGGAAGTTGAAGGAGGGTGAGTGGGACCTATTACTCTTAACGCCATGTTGATGCAAATCGCTGACCCACTTGCTACAGAGCTATGGGTGTTCAACACTGAATTCGCTTAAGCGGGTTAGCAATCACTGATGACAACGGCGTTCGTTGGTTTTTTTGATGGGCAAGGGAGGGATGACTGCATCAGCCATAGCGCGTGCTTTGCTGGGCTGGCTGGCTGTAAACACCGGACTACATAGGTGCGAGCCGCATCTTCAGATATGACTTCCATGAACTGCATTGCTGGATGTCACCTGATGTGCACTGGTTTTTGGGTTTCAAAAGTCGGGTGGCTCGAAGAAATGTTGCTTTCTCGGCCGTTTCGCACACATGCTGACAGCACAGCGGTTCCGGTATATGTGCTCAACACCAAGAGGAGGTGGAACGTCTAGGCGGAGAGCCTACGCCCCGTCTGCGCCGCCAGTAGTACGCTCGCATCTGATGGCAGCTTCGTTGCGCTCATCCTGGAGAGGCCGAGCCTGGTAGGAAATTGTTGGACCGGAGAAGACGGTGAACCGGAGACCGTTCTTTCCATATCCGGGAAAGTTCCTGCCATTCTTCCCGGTTGATCAAGAGGCGCGCCGGAAATTGACGGCTACGATGCGCGAGCATCTTAGCTACTTCGGTATCCATCTCCTTTAGCCTGCTGCATGCATCAAATTCGTCCATGGATCACGGGTCCGACATGGCGCAAGAAGCCCTTGCAGCGTTCGGCGAGAAGCTCGGCGAGTGCGCATGAGCAGGTGAAAAGCTGGCTGTGAGATGGGTTGCTGGACAGCTGACACACTAAACATACGGTATGGTATAAGCGGACCGAGAACCGGCCTGCGAAGCAATGCAAGCAGCGGAAAGGTCGACGGTGGTGGTTACTTGGACAGGAGGTTGTACTGGGTATATTAAGTAGAAAAACCCAGTATTCACAAGTATATAATATCTCCCTTCCCAGCTTCCCAGTATCTACCCCCCATTCAACCCTTTCGGCATCTTCCGATCCACCCCCAACGCCTCCACCTCCGCCCCCTTGTAATAATGCGGCGCCACCTCCGTCAACCACTCGGGCTTCAGGGGCATGACGCTCCGCATGAACTCCTTGCTCGTCAGCACCAGCTCGTAGAACAGCACCCACTTGGGCTTGACCTCCATCAGCACGCTGCTGGGGTGCACATGCACCGTCAGGTTGTTCTTCACCGTGCGGTAGCTGTCCCCGCCCTTCTGCAAGCGCGCGGCATTGGGGAAGAAACCCGCGGCGATGGCGCGCTGGATGGGGGGTAGATCCGCGGCGCCGCACGAGGAAAGCGTGACTTCCACGCGGTCGCAGAGTTTCAGCAACTGGTCCCGCACGTCCCGCGCGCGGGTGAGGGAGCGCTGCTGCATGAAGTTCTCGCGCGCCCAGACGTAGCTGAAGTCGCTGTCGACCCACTGGTTCCAGATGTTGAGGTAGGTCGCGTGGTCGCCGCCCTCCTTCACCGTGAAGCGGGCGCGCGCGGCATCGGCCTGGAGTTTCTTGTCCTTGGGCCGGTAGAACAGGGCGGAGGCCTCGCCGAGCATGGCGATGATGGAGAGGACTTCCTCCACGCAGCCTTCTTTGTCGGCCGCCAGGACGGCTTTGGCGAGCATGGGGTCTGTGGGGAACTCGGCCATTTGCCGTCCGACTTTCGTCAGCTCGCCTTTGTCGTTTAGGGCACCTAACGCGTAAAGCTGCTCCAGCGATCGGATGAGCATGTCCGGGGACGGCGGATCCATGAAATCGAAATTGATCAGGTCGTTGATCCCCAAGCTCTTGAGCAGCAGTACCACACTGTTCAGATTTGTCCGCTGGATCTCCGGCGTCGTGCTCTCCGGAAGGTCGTTATAGTAAGCCCACTTCGTGTACAACCGAAAACACTTGCCTGGCCCTGTCCGCCCCGCTCTCCCTGCCCTCTGATTTGCAGAGGCGCGGGAGATGGGGACAGCGACTAGACTCTCCATATTCGTGGCGGGCGTATACCGGTTCTCCTTTACGTATCCAGGGTCGATAACATACACGATATTGTCGATTGTCAACGACGTCTCGGCAATGTTCGTCGCCAGCACCACTTTCCTGCACTTCGGTGGCGTAGGCTCGAAGATCCTTTGCTGGAGATCAGTGGGCAAGTTGGCGTAAATGGGACAGATCATCAGTTCCGGCGCCGCGCTGCCCAGTTTCTTCGCTGTCTCTTGAAGAGACTGCTCGGCTTGCTCGATCTCGTCTTGACCAGTCAGGAAGACCAGGATATCGCCCGGCATGGGCTGCGAGAGGTGAATCTGAAACACCGTGGTGATTGCTGCCGAGAGGTAGTTGGCTTCCGGCTGTAGCGAGTAGTTCATCTCCACATCGTACGTTCGGCCAGGAATATTCAGGATCGGCGCTTCGTCGAAGAACTCGGAGAACTTCTGCGCATCCAGCGTCGCAGACGAGATCAGCAATTTGAGGTCCGGCCTCCCTCGCGCAATATCCTTCACCAAGCCGAACAGAATATCCGTGTGTAGCGTCCGCTCGTGAGCCTCATCAATCATCAAGCAGCTATACCCTCCCAGATCCGGCTCAGTCAGGAACTCCCGCAAAAGCATGCCATCCGTCATATACTTCAGCGCCGTCTTATCGCTCGTCGCATCCTCGAAACGAATCGCATACCCAACTTCATTCCCAACCTTCACACCAATCTCTTCCGCCACACGCGCCGCAACACTCATAGCCGCCACACGCCTCGGCTGCGTGCACCCCACCTTCATGCCATCCTTGCAGTACCCAGCTTCGTACAGATACTGCGGGAGCTGCGTCGTCTTGCCACTCCCCGTCTCCCCGATCACAATCAGAATCTGGTAATCATTGACGGCCTGCAGGAAAGTGTCGCGATACTGATACACCGGCAACGTCTTCCGCTTCTCCTCAATCGTCTTGGCTTTCCTTTCCGCAGCCAACAACTGCTGCGCCAGCAAGCGCTCCTCCTGAGTCTCCATTTTGCTCATCCCGCCTTTCATCGTCGTCGCGTCCGTGACCCATTTGATCTGCTGCTCCTCGTCGAAGACGTACTCGTACTCATGCTCGTTGGCGCGGTCCGCGACCACGATCTGCGCTTTCGTCTTGGCGAGCTGTTCGCGCTCCCATTCCTCGTGCTCGGTGACGAAGCGTTCCCGGCCGGTATCATCGCGGTCGACATAGCGTTGGTAGAGGGCGTTTTCTTTGCGCTTCATGTCCATTTTGCCTTTCTCCGTGATATAGTCTTCGGGCATCGCATACCCGTCGACATAGTCGTCGATACCTTCTCGCTCCTCCGCCAGCCGTAGAGCCTCTCGGTTTCGCGCGAACTCATCTTTCTCCGCTTGCGTAAGAGTCGGGTTGTTGCGCTCTTCTTCCGCTTCTTCGGCAACTTGTTTTCGCAGTAAGACGAGCTCCTGCGCGGACCGTTTCTTCAGGTAATCCTGCCGTGATCTTAACCGCAAAGCTTTCATCTCCTGCTCCGTGAGCTTGCCGGCCTGTGCTCTCCGCTCGGCGTCGGCTTCCTCACCGCGGGATGGTTTGTCCTCTCCAACCTTCTTCGTCGACCCTTTGTCCCTGCTGTGTAACCGCTTCTCGAACTCGATGCGCTCTTTGCGATCTCGCTCCTCTTCATCCTCTTCCGGCTCCGGCGCAGGACTCTCCCGTGCAGGACTGCCATCGTCAACCCGTTTTCGCTTGGCAGGCGGAGACGCAAACTCCTCCTCCGCCTGTTCCTCCATCTCCTCGTCACCCCACCTGTCATCAAAGTCTTCTCCATCCCGCCGCCTCAGTTGCTTTCCATGCCGATCCCGCTCCCTACTCTTCGATCGCCTCCTCTCTCTATCCGACCTATGCCTGTGCTTGCGCTCCCTATCCCCCTCCACCTCCTTCTTCACCACAGGTACAGGCACCTGCTCCTCCTCTACCTCCATCTCCACAAGCGCATACTTCTTCCTCGGCGCCCGTTTCTTTTGCCCATCCTCCTTTTTCGCTGCCCCGTTACGTTTACCAGCCCCACTGCCACTGACCGACACCCGACTGAAGAGGTCATCACTGAAGCGACTGAGGTCAGCATCCTCGCCCAGAATGCTGCCGAGCTTCTGCTGCAGCGCGGATGGGCTCTTCACCGTTTTTGCCGTCTGGAGCACGAAGTCGACGGTCATGGCATCGCTGCCGCCGACGATGGCGATCAGGTTGTCGCTGACGTATGTACGGAGGTCCATGGTGGCGGATTCGTCTCGTGATCTCCAACGAACATGTGCTGCCTACCTTGCAGTACATCATCGAGAACATAGATTCGCCATGAGTCGCGCAAAAGGTGGAGAGAGGTCTCGGCAGTAACCGTTGCTTGCCGTGCTGGTGGGATCCGTTTCACGTGACAAAGATGACATGGGCGAGTTCCTACACGCTTATCAGATAACAGCTCTCGTGGTAGGTACAACCGTACGAGTAGTAAAAGTTTGGACGGCTTATTGGATGAATGAGACGGGAAGGTCCGATAGTGCTGCTAATGGTGGTAATGGCGGTAATGCATCGATTTGATTGCGGTTCGATGCCCCAAACAGGAGCAATCACATGTGAAACCTGGTGTCAGCCCTACCATACCTTATGCACGCAAGCGAGTTTCCCCAGCAGCTAAAGGGAATGCCGAGTCGGGAGTCTCTCTCGTGTCTGTCTCCTGATCATCCAACCACACCTTAACACGCCTCATGCAGTACCCAGCCTGAATAGCAGTCCACCATACTGTATGAACGCAGCATCAGGCACATAACATTGCCAAGGAACAACACGATTCCATCTCACTGCACCGCCATACCATACGACGCCCCTCTATTATTAGCCACATCAGGGCAGGGCCAGGAACCTGCAGCATCCCGATGCTGTGAGCACGTCACCGTAGACAGTGAATGCTGCTCCACCGATAGAGCCAGTACGACGCTGCGGGTAAGCCGCGCGTAAGATCAGCACCCTCACGAGCATGTCGTCGGCGACACCCAAGAAGCCCGCGACACCCGCTGCCAGCAACGGCGTTCCTCGAAGGCCCTCTGCCAACCCCACCCCCACCGCTGCTTCGAACAACGGCAATAATCCCAACGCCCCCAGCAGAAGCCCGTCGAGGATGGCGCCTCAGGCTAGCTTAGCCAGCTCCGGTACCGCCACGGGAGTCAACAGAACCCGCTCCATTCGCAACGGAGCGCCCGTCTCAGCACGAGCGGCAGCACGCAAACCGCAAGGAGAAACAGACGTCGCAGCCGAGGATGCCAAGGCGGAGATGCAGGCGGAAATGGATGAACTGCACGAGCGCCTCCAGCACGCCGAACAAGTCGTCGCGGACTCCCAGAAACAGGCATCATACCTGCAGATGAAACTCGAAGAGGCGCTCAAAGATCAGAGTACATTGGAAGAAAGCGTGCACGAGCAGACTGAGCGCATTGAGGAGCTGGAGAACGAGAGGAAAGAGAACTTGCGCGCAAAGCGGGAGTTTGAGCAAATTTACGAAGCGGAGCGGGTCGCGGCCATGAAAGAGAGGGAGGAAGCAGGCAGGAAGGAAGAGGAGATGCAGCATACCATGCAGCGCATGATGAAGGAGCGCGGCGACATGAGGATAGCCGGGTTGGAAGACGGGCACGGTCACGGTCACCGGCCGAGCGTGTCGCGGAACTCGAGTTTCAGGAGTAGTACCACGAGTCCGAATCCGATGGAGAGTGGAGGAGGGCAGTTTGCGCCGCCTTCCTCGCTGCAGCGGAGTGACTCCCGCAGCTCATCCAAGCTCGTGATGCAGAAAGACAAGATCATCGAGGGCTTACGGCTAGAGCTGGCAGAAGCGCAGATCAAGCTCGTGGAAGTGGAGAATATGGGCGGGGGTCGCCTCCAGCAGCTGCAGAAAGAAACGATGGATATCAAGATGCAGAACGCGCGCCTGATGGAGGAGAACGAGTCCTTCCAGCTCCTGCTTAGCGAGAAGACCTTGAATGGCGATTTCGCCGTACATAGTGATCTCCTCCACCCCCGGCCTCCGTCGAACGCTGGATCCCGACCTCCGTCACGACACCCCAATGCAGTAGGCGCGACGTTAGCCGATGAGTTGGCGAGTGATGCGGATAGCATGGTGGACGGCGTGGGGTATGGGGATGAACAGACTCGCAAGCTGCAGGCGGAGGTGAACAGCACGAAGGACCAGAACAAGGCGCTCACGCTTTATATTAACAATATCATCTCGCGCCTGCTGCAGCACGATCAGTTCGAGGCGATTCTGGATAAGACGCCGGATATGTTGGCCGGGCCGGGGGCGGCGAGCGTGAGGTATGCTGCCGCTGCGTCTGCTGTCCCTGCTTCTGCGGATACTGAGAAAGAGCTGCCTCCTCCGCCGCCGCCGCGGGAGAAAGAAGACAAGTCTGCAGAAGTTGTGGAGGAGCAGCAAGCGCAGCCACCGGTGGGTTTCCTGCAGCGCGCTAAGAGCGTGATGGGAGGACGCCGGCCGAGACCAACAAGCTATGCCGTCTCTTCCTCCGATCAAGAGAAGCTGCAGCAGCAACTCAAGAGCGACGAACCCCGAACTGCGCACGAGAAGCTTCAACACCAACTCCGCGCCGACGAGCCGCCCCGAGGCGCCCACGAAAACCCGGACACCGCGCCCCGCATCCCCATCAACCGCTCCAACTCCTCGCGAGGAAGCAGCGCACACCGCCGCGCCAACTCCGAATGGCCCGCCACCGCCGCTTCATCCGTAGTGGGGAGTATGTACCGCGGCTCTTCCCCCGCGCTCCAGGGGCCCGTTAGTCCCGGGCTCAGCTCGCCGGTGGGCAGGAATGGTGGGTTCTTCGCGCAGCCGCTGCCGTTGGGGTCGAGGGTGCCGTCGGTGGGGGCTGCGGCTGTTGTGCCTACGATTCCCGAGGATGGCGGCGCTGGAGCGGCGGCGGGCGTTGGGGGGAAGGAGAATGAGGCTCCAGGGTACCATTTCTTGGCGCAGAGGGATAGTAAGGTTCCGGCGATGGCTAGTCATCGTAGTAGCGTTATCTCCAACAGCGGCGGGGGTGGAATGCTGGACATCAACAGCGGTGGTGACGCGGACACCAGCGGTCCCGCAGACCACCACGCCTCATCCTCCTCTGGGCCTTCATCCCCCCCGCGCAGCACGACGAGTAGTGGCGAGCGGGACACCCGGAGCGGCGGCGCCGTGATGATGGGTTCGAAGCCGCGCCCGCTTCGCCTGGTGCAGGAAGCGGCTGCGGGCCAGGATGACGCGACCAGGAAGGCGGCGAATCGGGGGAGTTGGTTTGGGTGGATGAATAAGGGTGCTGCTGCTGGGCAGCTGCCCGGGCCGGGAGGGAGGAGTGTGAGTGGTGGTGGTGGTGGGGGGACGGCGGAGGGAGGGGTCGGGCAGTAGGATGGTCTGGCTTTGACTTACGTGCGGGTTTTATAGGGACTTGACGGGGGGTGTTTTTTGGGCGGGGAAGGACTGGTCTCCATTTGTGGGTGGCTGGCTTGATGGGCGCTTGCTGTGGAGTGCTTTTGGGGGGAAGGGAGGGATATACCCAGGTGTCACCGGTTGTGGGGGGCAAGCGACGAGGGTTTGGTGTTTAGTTTACATGGCACAAGCCAGGCTCGGTATTGTACTGCCAGCCAGCCCTTCCTTCTCGCTTTTGGAAAGCTGTTCGCCAGACAAGCAAGCCTTGGCATGTGAGCCTTTCCTCCTTCGGTGACACTCTCACTTCTTGTTCCCGGCTCACCGCCGGCACCCCGACTACCACTGAGCAACCCAACCCAGGCCTCCCACAATCCTCCGCAACCTAAATATCTCCCCGGTACTCCGCCACCTTAGCCACAGCCTCCTTGTACGTCCTCTACGCAACACCTAACGCTTTCGAAACCGCCTACTCCCGCGCCACCATGACCCCCATCCTCCGCTCCTCCTCTCCATATTGCCTCCGCAACTCCTCGCGCTTCTCCTCGACAGGCCGTCTCCTCGCGATGAATGAATCTCCTCCTCTTCGTATCCAGCCATCACTCGTCCGAACGCTCCTCCCGGTCCCATGACTCCCTCAATAATCGCAAATCCCGCAAACTCGTCCTCCAACAATGCGGCTTCGTGCAGCGCGTCCCGTGCTTCTCCTCACTGAGTTGGCAGAGGACGAACGCCACCGCTCGCTTTCTGTTCGTCGATGGCCTGCTGATCGGCACGCAAGCGGGTGCTTCCGCTTCCGGCTGGGTGGGCGTCCTGTTCCAGCATGTAGAGCTTCAGGTCCGTGGGGCCCCTTTCCTTCCACGGTGATCATGTTTGGTGTTGAGGCTGTGTTGGGTCCGGTGATATCGTGGAAATTCGCTTACATGTGTGTGTATACTGTGTTGTATGTCTTCCGGGTAAGCCTTCCAGTCGGAATGTCCTTCTAATATAGTTGTGAGTTGTCTGGAGTTTGACCAAGAATGAGACTGTTTGCTCGTGGTGGAGACCGTCGTTTTAGACATTGCGTGTGAGACGCATGCAGGTCTAACCAGCATCCTCAGCATCTAAGTCATCGTCAAGAAGGACGCCACTTTGCGTCGCAAACGACAATCTATAGCGCCTGGACTGCGGTTGGCAAGCCCCTCCTCGCTAGAGGCGTCCCGGGGACATTGTGGTCTGAGACAATAAAATCCCACATGCGCGGGACATCCTCGCCGAAAGCACTAGTCTTGTGGCAAACGCTGGAAGCAGAGCTGCTCGCTCTTACGGAGATGGAGTGCGAAGTAAGGTACAATGACCGAGTGCCTTGCAGTCATGAGTTGTTTCATGATGGCGGTGGCCTACTCGTTGCAACTGACGCACGGCGCACGATCGCTGACGATCCTGCTGCAGTCGCTCTGGGCTCCGAGAGACTAGTCCGTACACCCGCCATTGAAGTCTCGTCTGGTCTCGGTTCAGCTGACGTGCCCATCGGAGGCAGATCAGTCCACGGCAGAGCCGAGCCCGTCTGGTATCCTATGACGGCCGTGCTGCCTTCCGGTGGGTCTGCGTAAGTCGAAGGCAGGTCGTACTGCACTGTGCTACTTGTTGGCCGACTGCTAGTTGGCTGACTGCTTGTTGGACGACTGCTTGTCGGCCGACTGCTAGCCGCCGAATGAACGCGACCAGACACTGGCGTGGTAAGGGTCGATGCGGCGGGTGATGATTGCGTAACCGGTACTTTTCCAGCCAACGCCTCCTGCTTTAAACGTCGTTTCTTCGCTGCTTTCGTCTCTAGACCCATCTCTGCAAACGTGATCCTCCTTCGCTTCCCGGCTGGTGGCATCGATGGCGGTGGGTCGGCAGGCATGAATTTTTGTGCTGCCGCAGCAGTGGCGAGCGCACGTTGCCGGATCTCATCTTTGTTCGCGGGTGGAGGATAGTGCTTGACGCCAGCGACGGGTATGATGTCGTGCTCGCCCTTCTGAAGCTTGATAGCGGACAACTTCTCGAGGAACGATGCTTGAGCAGCCTGCTCCGGTTTCTTGATGGCGTCGAGTGGGACCACTAATTGCTGCCCGGGACGCAAATTGGAAAGCTCACTCGGGGGCAGGGTTGCCGCGAGCATCCTTCCTGAATCGAAGCCGGGCCCATCCGCAGGTTTTCGAGGCGAGTCTCGGGGCGTGTCATCAGCCCAGTCCTTCCGCTGGTGAAGCTTTACTGGCCGTCCCAGGAGTCTTGTCTGGCTCGTGCCTACCACGTCGAGCACATGGCCCGGACGAACAGGCTTCGAGATACTGCCGGGTTGGGTGACGAAGAATTGGGTACCAAGGTCTGTGTGCCAATTACAGCTGTATATACCTTCGTTGAACCGCACCAAAGGCTCCGTGGTATCCAGATCCAGGAACTGCAAACTGCCTGCCGGCTGTTGGGCTGAGTTACTGTCCCCGAGGCCAGGTGCGCCATTGTCAGTCGGACGCGATACTACCTCCTTCGTCGCGCGCTTCCCGTTGCGCAAGACTTGGTGCGCAGCAATGGCCTCCGGCACGTGAGTGGTCAAGTCGAGTGTGAGGTACAGATGCTCCGTCTCGTGCAGGTCGTACTCGTATTCCCACTCGTCGGACTGCTCGTCCATGACTTTGCGTCCGGCAGATGTTGCATGTGGCCGCGCCGTTCTACACTCCTTCGCCTCGAGTAGGAATGTGAAAGACGAGCGTGCGGATTTGAGAAGGATTCATTGGCCACCTGCGGTGTACCCTCACCCTTCTCTCAGCTATCGCGCATCGCACCTGCCGCCGTCAAGTCACGGCAGCACTCGAACTCGCTTGTCTGTCGGTCGCGAAGTAGTGTTGTCGGCGCGTGGCTTCCACCGGGGGTGTGTATGGACTACCCCTACTGTTCAAGTTATGTACTAAGTTGAGGTGCAGTGGTGGGGGTGGGACGCTGTAGCGGAGCTCGGAGAAGGGTCCCGCAATACAAGGCGCGGGCCACCTCCACCGCCGTTATGTAAGTTGCGAGATGCGCAACGACGAATGGGTCTAGAAGGGGAAGAGCATGACAGCGACGGCGGAGGATTGGCTGAGGCATCCATGTTTCAACCACCACGAACCACCTTCTCCGGATCCGGATCCGCATCGTGGTGCGTAATGCACTCTACCCGGGAGCCGACTCCACCTGCCCCATCTGCCCAC
>NAJQ01000331.1:7333-31254 GCA_005059865.1 Friedmanniomyces simplex
AGAAGCCCGGCGGCGGCATGGGCCCGGAAGCCGCGCTCAGCTACGCCGCGAGGTACAAGGGGGACGACTGGGTAGCGTCCGCGCAGCTCCTGACGCAAGGCGGACTGCAAGGATCGTACTGGCGCCGGCTGACGGACAAGGTGGAGACGGGCGTGGACGTGAACCTGCAGTTCGCCGGCCTGTCTGGCGCGAACGCGATGATGGGCGGCGCGCGGAAGGAAGGGACCGCGACGCTGGGCGCGAAGTACGAGTTCAGCCGGTCCATCTTCCGCGCGCAGGTGGACAGTCAGGGGAAGATTGGTTGTTTATGGGACAAGATTATCGCGCCGCCCGTGAAGGTGACGTTTGCGGGGGAGATGGATCATGCGAAGGTAGGCCGCGTCACTCACATTGAGAAGCTACACGTGTTAGGGGATACTGACCATTTTTCGTATAGAACCAAGCCAAGCTCGGCCTGGCCGTCACCATCGAAGCCTCGGGCGAAGAGCTCATGGAGCAGCAGGAGACGGTAAAGCCCGCCTCGCCGCCCTTCTAAAGCTTCTTCACCAGCCCAGCGTGGCCGGAATTCGATCTTCACTCTGTACACTACTACTCGTCGGCACCCAGACGGACATCTGAGTTGTGGACGGCCGGCCACTTAGAAGCCCTTTTGGGTCAAGACTGATGTGGCGTGCCTGGGCTTGTAGCATAGCGTGCATGGCGGACGGTGGTGCGCTGTATGACGGGCGCTGGGTCTGTTCGCTAGACATGGGGAGCGAGCATATGGCGCAGTGTAGGATGGATGGGAGTGTAAATACGTAGCATTTGTTATGTAGTTCAACTTTGTCGAGGACGGACGGGCGATTGTGCTTGACTAAGTGGTCTGGGTGGAGTGTGTTCGCCATCTTGTGAAAGCCTTGGTTTATTTCTGTGGGGTAACCTTGGGTAAGGTAGGGTATACAGCAAAGTTCTGTTAGCGTGTTGACACAATGGCTTTGTGTTTAGAGCGCCGAGTTCACCTTGACCCTTGAATTCACCACACCTCGGAAGGTCCCGCCACACTGTGCCTATGCTATAGCAATAGTCTTACTAGCAGTTGCGAGCGTAGAGCAAGCCATATCGCCGCATATTGAGCTGTCGAGGTGAGTCGTCGGAGGCGTCCAGTAGACGGAATCATAATCGTCACCAATGTAATTCGGAGTCAGCGTTCTCGAAGGGAGTCCTATTGGGACGCAACGAAAGGTGAGAGGCGCGAGTATGATCCGCGCTCATGGTCCTTCTGCATGGGCAGTATGACGGGCGCCATGTGCCACCAAGAAATCATAAGGCGACGACGGTCTTTCAAAAGCTAGACGGTGGCTCAGAATGCATCCGCTTAGATCGCGAAGAGGGTCACTTCTCTGCTGGTAAGCGCCTGCGAACGGACCGCGGCTGCGATCAGACCAGCTACCGACTTCATGGAATATACGCCTGACATTGTTCGTGCATCCACTGCGACGTGCTGAGTCCGCACTCGTACTTCTAATCTGTCCTCTCCGCATCAAGTCCGCACTCGGCATAACGGCCGAGGCGATAAGCGGCGAAGACCAGACGTCCCCCGTGGGAGACGCCTGGGTATTTGCTCTGGCAACTCTGTCCACACTCCCGTTCGTCCTCTTGTTTGCCGACGGGGAGCTCTAGCTTATTCATTGCGTGCAGCGTTCTTCGCTTGTGATCTTTTGGGGCCAGGGTGGGATAGGATAGGAAAGTGTGGTGGGGGGTACTGTGTCACAAGGACGGGCGGCAGTGTACCTGCAGCATCTGCAGTCTTGTTGAGCCTTCCGGCAGTCCGAGAGTTGTGCTGTGGTGGGTGATGATGGACTATACTTGCCAGTGCCGTGAGACGTCAATTGTACCCTCTGATCGGGTCTCTTGGTAGGCTGCAGGGGCCGCAGGCGCGGTGGGGGAAGGAGGAACTGTAGCGCTTGTGCCATCTTGTTGCTCCCTCTGACCGGTACCGTACCGACTGTGAAGCATAGTGCAGAGTCAGCGTGGTGAACAGTAGGTGTAAGGTAGTCGGTGCAGGGTGAGTTAGTGAACAATTTGCTGTGCATCCCAAGCACCTGAGGTCGAGTCTTGGCAGCGCGAAAGGCGTGACTCAGCCTCACCAGAATAATACATGCTCCTTCTAAGCAGCATCCTTGTTTAGATATTGCTCAGCCCACCGACAAGACACCTGACGCTCTGGCAGTTGTAGCGAGGTTACAATCGGGAATCAGCACTAGCAAGTTATCTCGGCCACTTTCCTGTCTACAGCTGCACGATCTGGGAAAGGCGTCTGGGTGGCACGACCCTCACCCTCGACTAATCTCAAGCGACGGTGGTGAGAGGCGCTCGCGCCGGCAGCGCTGCCTCACGGGCGTGATACGGATGTAGCGCTGGTAAGGCACATGGGCTGGGCTGGGTGAGATCGGTCAGAACTGCAACGTGCTAGCGCCAGCGATATACCCAGTCACAGCTACGCACGGTGAGCAGTCGTCTGACTATATAACGTCCGTCGCGGCCCTGTCTGCCATCTCACTCATCCTACAGCACACCACAAAAACAGAATACAACAGCCCGCAGATTTCCTTTGTACTTTTCACTCTCTCTCACATCACATTCACTTGCAACCAACAAGCTTCACCAGACACCATCCATCAGACCAATCAAACTACAACTTAAAGTACAACTCAAACAACCTCCAGCAAGATGCCATCCTTCAGCACCCTCGCCCTCGCTTCCGTCCTCGCCCTCGGAGCCTTCGCCCGGCCCAAGATGGAGAAGCGCGGCGGCTACGGCTACTGCCTGGACCGGAACGAAGCTCAGCAGGTCGCGACCAACTACGGCGACCTCATCGCCAGCTACACCCAAGCGCAAGCCGAAGCTGCTCTGTCGTGGGACTTCACCGACTTCTCCGAGTCCGTCAACAGCCTCATCGTCGGGTGCCCGCAAGGCTCCGCCGCCCTGCAGGCCGCCGCCGCCCAGCTCCCTCTGCTCTCCGCCAGCTTCAGCAACCGCACGGCATTCGAAGAGGGTCAGGGACAGCAAGCCGCCATAAACTTCTACCAGCTCAACATGTGGCACAGCTGCGACACCGTCATCATCCGCTGGGAGACGACCAACACGGCCAACATCACCGGCGTCCGCCCCGTCGTCGGCTTGATCTCGATGGAGACCGTCGAGGCCCCGGCCGGCAACATGTACCCTTACCAGATCTCCACCGTCTACTCCGAATTCGACTCCGCGGCCTGGCTCGCCAACATCCAGGCGGCCGGCTTCTGCGCCCCGTCGTCGAACACCACTACATCCACTCTTGCCGCCTCGTCCCCCGCCCCGACCGCCTCTCCCACTTCCACGCCCAACACCGACGCGCCGACTCTGACGCCGACGGCCTACGGATCCATGTCGTCTCCTGCTTAAAGGAAGCCAGTGATGGTTGGTCATACTGGCTATCGGGACGTTTTATGCTTCACGCGATAGACGAGTTTGGCATGCGCGAGGGATTGTACAGCATCCTTGCAGCCGCGTGCGTTTGTACATGAGGGAAGGGGGCAACTGGGGCGTTATTGTTTGCTTGCTCGCGCAGGCTGATTTTGAGTTAGCGATCGTTATTTCTACTACTAAACCTCTGTTTCTCTCACCATCTCGAACTGTTCCGCTGTAATCCCGGTATGGCACTACCATAGAAACATGAGCCCACAGAACGCAGTCTATGTCCATGACATGGGCCCGAGACAACTTGCCATGACGTGCGGAAGAAGTTCAAATGTCGCTCTTGCCTCCTACTTACCTTCCCCAAGCTCCCAGGGTGAAGTTGATGTTGTGTATTCCATGTCAACCTCACTGCTACCTCTCGCCATCATTTCATCTACATGACGTCCCGTTGACGCTTCATTCCCTTTCTAGTCCATCGACTGCAAAGGGCTGCGCGAGTCCCCGAATCCAATCCTTTGGCTCGAACTGAGTCGTATCGGCAACTGCCTTTGGCTTCATTACTGGATCTCCCATCACGTCTTCGGCAGTCCACGCTCACAGGCGTTACATTTGAGTCTTGGTAGCCGCTAGGTCGTGCCTCTACTTGCCGTACGATTATCTCCCCCTCGCCGCCTCGAAAACTCTCTTCAGCAGTGCAGTGGTCTCGTGGCGCTCAAACACAAGACTTCTCGGGTGCATACCCGCTCAGCATCGTCTTGACGAGCAAGCATGGAGGTAGACAGACATCTCTCTCCCGTCCACTCTAGCTGAGGAGGGATCGAACCCAAGACTGAGGAGCAGCCGCTACAGTACATTTACACAGCGATGCTCCCTTTCCGGAAGCACGCGCTACCCTGCACGGTGTAGCGCGGGAGAACGTGCTGTTCGGAGAGACTTTCCCCTCCACCTTCCGCCCGCCATAACAGCGCGATCGGGATTGGGTAACAGGAAGCTCTCTGCAAGGAGCCCTCGCTGGCGAAGAGCCAGGTCCTGTACTCGGTGGCAAGCCCATCTCGTCCGCGGTGAGGGATGGAGGTGAGCGGCTGGCCAGCAGGGATAAAATGGTGGTCGGGGAAGCAAGAGACCGTGATGCTGAAAGGGAATTATCGATCGGGAGGGCGGCAATACAGACCATCGAGGAGTAAGCGAGGCCTGTTGGGATAACTGGTGTTGACTCCGTGGTAGTTGATGGTCAGAGCTACAAGAAGAGATAGGTACTGTACACCGAGTGCTACATCTTAACAGTCTGAACCCCAATGACTCCAAGCCATAATCGCGTTTCATCAAGCCCTATCATCATTCTCATCCTGCGCAACCTGCGCATACTTTTCCCGAGTAACATACGGCGGTCTGAAAGCGAACACATCAGCCCTTCACTCCCACCAATGAATACCGCTTGTGCAGGTACTAACGAACCTACCGGAAGTAGTTCTTCGCCCCCACAATCGCCGCCGTGCCCACGGCATAAGCCCCCAACAACGCACTCCAGCTCTGATCTCCATACTGCGCCTGCCCGACACTCAACCCGACCAGATCATAAACCAAACACCCGCCCAGAATCCAATCGCTCGACGCGCCCAGCGCCGCGAACCCGACCCCCGTCAGCGCCTTGACGAGGGTACTCGGCGTCTGGCCCACGGCATACGCCGCGCTGGTATTGTGCAGCAAATCCAGAACCCCGATGCCCGCGAACGTCTTGCTGACGACGTGCGTGAGGATGGAATTCCAGTTCCGCGTCTCCATCGGCTCGAGCTGGGTGGAGACGTACCACAGCTGGGTCAGGGTATTGACGATGACGAAGAGATTCGAGATCTCCAGCCTGCTGCTATTCCAGAAGAACATCCAGGTGCCGATGCACACGTTGCCCAGAGCGTAGTAAGGGACGAATTTCCGCATCATGTCGAGGTCTTTGGCTTGCGTCGGGTTCTTGGGGTTGAGGGCCCAGAGCTTGTACATCCAGGCGAGCTGGAAGAGCTGCTGGGGGAAGAAGAAAGCGCCGATGAAGTAGGGTTGGGGGGAGAAGAAGGAGAGGTTCTGGTCGTGGATGTCTTGCATGTTGGGCGAGGACCAGAGGCCGTATTGCTGGGCGGCGAAGTCTGGGAGGCGGTTGGGGTTAGCAAGTTCGGTGGGCGATTGGAGGTAGGGCTTGGAGCGTTACCGTAGAGGAAGGAGGCCGGCGCGAGGTAGCGGGCGGTTGAGAGGGAGACGCCCATTGTTGCGGTTGGTTATGAGGGTCAGTTTGCTGTGAGGGTAGTGTACGTTGTCTTGTTTGCATGAGGTCGAGGGAAGAGAGAAGCTATGAGATGAGACTGCATGCACTTATGGTAAACCCACCGCGTCACATAGATATGAAGTCGGAGTCGGAGCCCGTCGCGAACAAACGCATGCGCGTGAGAGTGTTGATGTCATTATTGGTCCTCCATCCAGAGTGAAGCGGGAGCTCGGGTGAAGTTCACTCCCGGATACGGCTGTCACGTGATTTTTCGAAAGAGAGACACGGGGGACATACAGCGAGGACATGATCGGTGAGACCTCGTGCACAGCAGTGTTCATAAGGTACCATGCTTGGCTTCGCAGCTCTACTTGCCTCTCAAACTCAGACGTCTAGAACAATACCCATAGACATTAGTAATAAGCCCGACACAGAAAATGCCCCCGCCCAGGCCCATCAATATCATGCGGGCTCATCAATGTATCCATTCCTCCCTCCCTCATGCATCGCCGCCTTGAAACAGCCCAGCTGCTCCCCATGCTACAAGGGCGGAAGAAGTTCCAGACAAATCGCCAGAACACCATGCCAGAAGAGTATAACAACCACCGTAACCCCAGGTCGACCCCAAGTTCGCGCTGGGCCACCTAGGTCGTGTGCGAGGCAAGAAACGAAAAGTCGCATCAATACAGCGGCTGCTTGACATCCTGCACGCCCCGCTTGATGATATCCGCCAACCGCCATCTCGGCGGCGTCAACTGCTCGCCGACCTCGAGGCAGGACTGGAGATTCGCAGACTTCGTCGCCGCGAGCTCGTCCTCGATCGGGGGTTCCGCGCCGCCCGCGATACCAGAGCTGAACTTCAGCTGCAGGACATCGCCCGCTTGATCGCAGGCCGCGAGCAGACGGTCCAGATCATCTTTCGTGTGCGCAGCCGAGACGCAGAGCCGGACGCGGGAGGAGATGAGCGGTGTAGCCGGATAACCGACGACGACGACGGAGATCTTGCGCTTCAGCATCTCGTGGGAGAAGGCCGGGATCTTGGCCGGGTGGTAGAGCATCAAGGGGATGATGGGCGAGTCGTCGTGGCCGTAGACGATGAAACCCAGACGCTTCAATCCGAGGCGCAGGTACCGGGAGTTGAACGCCAAGCGCTGCAGACGCTCCTCGCCTTGTCCCGGTGCGGTGTCGCCGGCGATGATCTTGAGCGAGGTCGCGATCTGGGTCAGCACGGCCGGAGTGGGGGTCTCGCCGAAGATGGTGCCGGCGTTCGTGACGCGGATCTTGTCGACGATGGCCTTGCTGGCGCAGATGTAGCCACCGTTCGCGCCGAACGACTTGGTGAAGGTGCCCATCAAGATGTCGATCTCGTGCGGGTCAATGCCAAAGTAGTCGCAGACACCGCGTCCCCTCGGCCCAAGCGCTCCGATGCTGTGCGCTTCGTCCACGTAAAGCGCGAACTTGTACTTCTTCTTGAGCGCCACTAGGCCGGGAAGGTTGCACATTGTGCCCTCCATGCTGTACAAGCCTTCCACGGCCACCAGGATCTTCCTCCACGGTCGGTGCGTACGAGGCTGACCTTGGCTGATCCGCTCGCGCAGCACGCGCTCCAGGTCGGTCATATCGTTGTGCTTGAACATGTCAATGACGGAGCCGGAGATCCTCGCGCCGAAGCGAATCGAAGCGTGATTCAGCTGATCGCTGATAAGAAGGCAACCCTTGCCGACCAACGCCGGGAAAACAGATGCGTTTGTGACGAAGCCCATGCTGTGGATGGTCGCCGCCTCCTTGCCTACAAAGTTCGCAACCAGCTTCTCCACGTCCAGATGCAGGTCGCTCGTGCCAATGTCGGCTCGCGAAGAGCAGAAGGAGATCCCGTACTTCCTCATGCACTGCTCCGCGGCATCCGCGCACTCGCCATCCGCCTGTGCGAATCCCAGGTAGTTGTAGGAAGACATGTTGAGCGTCTCGGTCGTGGTACCCGTCAGTTTGAACGACAGATTGAAGTCGTCGCTCGTCCTGTCCAGCAGGGTGATGAAGCGGCCCGGCACACCCGTCACCGGACGCCGGAAGCAGTCGTTGATGCGGAGCTGTAGCCGTCGGATGTAAAAATTGTCGAAGTCGCTGTAGAGCGGAGCATAGCCGTCCCGTGCTCGCAGGTGCTTGTAATTCTCAGGCTTGAACCGCTTGCCGAAGAAGTCGCGCACATGTCCGAAGATGATCAGGACGAGGTAGGAGATGTATGTCGTGATTAGGTAGTAGTACGGTGGCTCATCTTCGATAGGTTCCGGAAACTCGGTGCCCGAGAATTGTGATGTGTACAGGTGCTGCTTGGAGCCCAATGGCCCGAAAGCGGCGTGTTGCTTCGCTATCCGCTTCGCCTCGGTCGGAGTCGGGGGCTGGAAGAGGGTCAATGGCTTGGTGTTCTCCTCCATCTTGCTCTTCTCGCCCGTCGCCGTCGTCAGGTTGATCGTGGGCAGGCTCAGCGTTGGTATCTGAGGTGAAGGCGGACGGAAGGCAGGTATCGCGGGCGGCTCGAGTCTCGTCTGAGGTGTCGTGATCTCCACGACTCGGGGGGCCTTGGGCGTGCTCGCCACGAAAGGGATGTTGAAGCGCGGCCGGAAGCCTTTCTTCGGCGCAACCACCTCGCGCGTCTCGATGTGTATAGAGTCCTTCTCGGAGAGAATCTCGGGGATGGGGGAGGGGGTGGGCGCGGCGGTCGCGAAGGGGTTGAGCGTGCGGATAGGCATCGTGCTGGTATTGCCGATTACGATTAGTGGACTGTTTGTATTATGGTACGGTTCGCCGCAGCCGCAGCTGCGATCTAGTCGAGGCGGTGGTCAAGAGAGCGGAGGGTGTCGCGTGAAGGCAGAATCGAGGGCCAGTAGGGAGTGTGGTGGTTCGAACGGCAAGTCGCGGAAGGCGTGAGGTGCTGCGAATGTTTTTGTGCAGAAACGCCCCGGGATCGGCAGCTCCTGCAATGTCAGACGGCGGCGACAGGCCGCTAGCGCCTCCGACGTTTCCGCTGCACGAAGAAGCGGTGATGCGTTGCTGAAAGTCAATTCGACTTTGCTTCGGAAGACGTCGAGTCGCTGTCACTGCTCGTCTTTGTCGAGTCGGGAGTCGCTTTCCTTTTGAACTCGGTCGTCTCTTGGCCGGTTACGCCCAGCCGATGACACGTCGTCCTCCGTCGGGCAGTGCAAAAAGGAAGAGGCTCGGCTCACCTTATTAATCCCTCATACTCCACGTTGCTGCACTCCAAGCGCTCGCGTGCACCTCGAGGCTGTCGCGTGAGGAAAGAGCTCGCCAATGGTATGCTCACTCAGCAAGCCAGCAATAATGCCGTCTCAGCTGGTTACACGGTTGTCGAATGCGTCGTCGCCGATTGTGGTGTGAATGCTGCAGTAATGACGGTTGCACGTTGCGAGTTGATGGTGTCGACTGCTTTGAAGATTCGCAAAAGGAGAGTAGTGTAGTAGGAGACGTTGTGTAGCAACGCAAAACGGCGTTGCAGACGCCTTTCTATCTCGCCGTCGAGCCTCCAATCTCCGGCAATTTGATGGACCATCCCAATTTGCAGGGCCTGTTCAGGGGTGAGCGGATACCATGCCGGCTTGTGCGCCCACTGTGCCCGATAGGGCTGAGAAAGAGGCTGGGAAACGGGGAAGGAGCGATCCGGACCCGAGATATCGCGAACGTCGAATCTGGAGAATTCCTAATGAAGTCGATGATGAAGCGAAAGACGAGCATCTGGTGAGTGGACGACACTACTTGCGGTATGCATTTCACGTGTAGGGTTATCTAGTTGACACCGGCCATGTTCGCATGCCACATTTCCCTCCTCCATGATCAACTACACAGATATCGTCTTAAACACCCCAAACCCACTCCCACCCGTCGCCACCACGCTCCCCGGCATCTGCGCATGCCAATGCGCCTCCTTCACCCCCTCCATGAAATGCACAAACAGCAACTGCGGCGGCACATCCTTGACATCCGCCGTGTACCGGCTCTCCTCGTCATCCAACTCCACGGCCAGATCCCACAGTGTGAGCGTGCTGTCCCCCGCGCAGACGGAAACAATACTGTCGTCTGTCGGGTGCCACTCGAGGGAGGTGATCTGCTCCTTGTGAAAGTCAAAGTGCGCGACGGGTTTGGATTTGGCGGCCGTGTCGGGGGTCTTCCATTGTCGGAGGTCCCAGACGCTCCATGTCCCGTCGTCGTGCCCGCTGGCTAGTAAGTGCGGCGTTTGATGTGACCACGAGAGCACGTTGGCGTCGCTGTCGCTCACTTTGACGGAGATGGCGTGTTTGCGACTTTTACTCCGCGCGTCCCAGATCCGCACCGTGCCGTCGCTGGAGGCGGAGGCGAAGACGTTGCGCTCGTTGGGACTCCATTGAACTTCTTCGATGCTCGATGTGTGGCCGGTGTAGGCGGTGGTGTCGGTGACGAAACCGCCGCCTTCGGTGCGTGTGGTTGCGAAGACGGAGCCCGCGGTGTCGCCGGTTAGGAGTTTGCCGGCTGGAACAAGGGGTGACCAGTCGAGGGCGTAGCCTTCGTTTTTCTTGTGGGCGCGGATGGTGCTGAGGGGTTTGGAGGATGTGGTGGGGAGTTGATAGCCGGGTGTGTCGAAGGAGGTCAGGTGGGGCGTTACGTCGTGGATTAAGACGTCACCTGACTCTTGCATAGCTGCTGTTAGAGTGGTTGGCGGAGTGGACGAGCTCGGCTGGGGAGACTGGTGGGCTCGTATTCGGTTGGTGGTGGATGTCAGTGGTATGCTCTTCGTCTCGAGTATCGGTTCGGTGCTCTCAACCTCGTCGTCGTCTTCGTCATCCGAGTCGATGTTTCCCGCCTGGTCGTTCCGAGACAGACCCGAGAGCTTCATCACCATGATCTGGTTCTCCCGCTCACGACCTCGCGCCGCCTGTGTCCCAGCAACCGCATATACCGTCGCAGGATACGACTTGCGGTTGTCTCCCAAGCTATCCTTCACAATGTCGAACGAGAGACAAGGCCACGTCGGCTCGAGTGTGTGCAGCATCTCGTACGTCGACAGATCGGGCGCCAGTGTCTGGCCAGCATCCAGCTTGTGCCGTCCCGGTATGAAGGTCTCGCGATCAAGGTCCATTGCACCTATCGCCTTCTCCTCGGCTTCCCGCTCCTCGTCAGGTCTGCCATCTACCCCTGCCTCTAGTACCTCATCTTCGCTCTCGTATTCATCCTCGAACTCGTCCTCGAACTGCTCGCCTTCTCCCACGCCGTTATCCGCGACTGGCCGCTCGCCAGCCTTCAACGCCTGAGGCGAGGTCTCTTCATCGTCCTCTGCTCCACGCTTGGCCATCTTTGAGTATACTCAAACTCGGGATGCACAGTACGCGATTGCCCAAGACGCTCTCTTGAAAGCGTGATGATTTCGCGTGTGCTGGTTGGCAGTCTACCTGCGAAAATGCTGGAAGCACTTTTTGCGACTCCACGATCGACCAGATTCCTATCGATACGCACGGACCAGCCCGATGTTGACCCCTGTCTGGCCTTGCAGTTGTTTCGCGTCGAACACACGCCGACTGCATCGCCATTGGTCACCGGTTTCGAGGCCGTTCCGCGAACCGCTTTCGTATTATTGCTACAACATCGACCAACTTACTTCGAGCAAGATAGGAGAGCAAGAGACGGCGGTAGAGTCCCGCAAGCTCAACGTGGTACAACAGCCCGCAGGGGAGACCTGAGCAACAGCGGGGCCTCGAACACATCAGGGACGGAAACACGCCTGCGCCAGCCCGGCATCTTGGGCTCTCATTCGACTTCTTCGGTACCTGCAGCAGTGCGGACAGCCGGTAACGAAGCACACCACTCCATTTGCGCGGTCCACTCGGGGCGGCCACTGAGCAGCTGCCACGATGGACTACGGCGACCAGACCAACGGCGGCAGCTCCCAAACCCCAATCGACGACGCCAGCATGCACACCATTACGGCCTCCTCCCTCCAGCAACAACACCAACAACCTCAATACGACTCGAGGCCCCAGACATCATACTCCGACACCGGCTTCTCGCGACCCTACACCCAGTCCGCGGACAACACGCCCGATCACCTGCAGAAGGGCAACGGGCTTAGTAGACCACCGAGCACGCAGAGTCAGGGGCAGTATGGAGGGCAGCAGGGGCAGCCTGCGCAGAAGAACTCGAGCGTGGTGATCAAGGTGGGCATGGTGGGCGATGCGCAAATTGGCAAGACGAGCTTGATGGTGAAGTACGTGGAGGGGAGTTGGGATGAGGACTACATACAGACACTCGGTACTAAGCTCGTCATCAGAAGGTGGTTTAATGCGTCAGACTAACCGTGCGGCAGGCGTCAACTTCATGGAAAAGACCATCTCCATCCGCAACACCGAAATCACCTTCTCCATTTGGGACTTGGGAGGGCAACGCGAGTTCGTCAATATGCTCCCCCTCGTCTGCAACGACGCCGTCGCCATCCTCTTCATGTTCGACCTCACACGGAAATCCACGCTCAACTCCATCAAAGAGTGGTATCGGCAAGGGCGGGGCTTCAACAAGACGGCGATTCCGTTCCTGGTCGGCACGAAGTATGACCATTTCGTCAATTTCCCACGGGAGGAGCAGGAGGAGATCAGTACGCAGGCGAAGCGGTTCGCGAAGGCGATGAAGGCAAGCTTGATCTTCTCGAGCACGAGTCATTCGATTAATGTGCAGAAGGTAAGCTTTTCATGAGGTTGTGGGTGCTGCTTGGACGCTACTGATGAGTTGCAGATCTTCAAGATTGTACTGGCCAAGGCGTTCGATTTGCGGTGCACCATACCGGAGATTGAGAACGTGGGCGAGCCGCTCCTGTTGTACCAAACACTAGGATGAAGGCCCGCCAGCGTCTCCGCCGGATCAGATGGACTTGGCTGAGAACGACCGTCAAGCTATGACCCGCCGCGCCTTCAGACTTTGCCTGCATGAAACCTTCGGGCAGGAAGTGGACGATTGAATGCTTGTATGTTTGCAAGAGGAGGACGAGGATGCATCTGCGACGGCGTATGACGGCGTCTAATGGGTCGAAAGCATGGCTACGCGCGAGCGACTGCGTTTTGAATGGGAGTGAGGGTACACGATCAGTACTATAGTGTCTTTGAAGCCTATCCGTTGACCGGAACACCTTTCTATCGCCTTCTCTTGCATGTGAAGTTCTTCTCGTTCGGTGAATGCCTGCCTTGCACGTCAGGCAACAACTTTCCCCACTTCCGCGCTTCAACCGCCACTTCGCGTTTCTTTGAACGTTTCCAAGCTCGAAATCCACACTCTCGACTGACATACTCTGGCACTGCTGGCTTCCACCTTCGACAAGCAACACGAGCCACAGCAGCAACATCGCCGCACAATGTCGTCGGTCCCAGCGAACCCGACGTCTCACAACGTCGCTTCCATCCTTGGGAAGCTCCATGATGCCGACCCAGATATACGTTACATGACGCTGAACGACCTGAACAAGATGATGGAGAACGGTGCGGCGAGCTTCCTGGTCCATGACTACACAACCTGCGCGAAGGTGGTGGACGGGCTACTGCACACGCTCAACGACAGCAACGGAGATGTGCAGAACATGTCGGTGGCTACCCTGGGCTCGTTCGTGAAGAAGGCCCCCGAGAGCATCCTCTGCCCCACAATCGAGAAGGTCAGCACGGTCAAGACGACCAACTCGATCGACACGACCATGGCGGCGACGGCGGTGAGGGCGATCGTGACGAACCTGCCACACCCGGTGCCTGGCGCGCCGAGGGGGCCGAAGGTACAGGAGGCGTATAGTGCGGTGTCCAAGGCGCTGATACCGCGTCTCACGGGCCGAGTCGTCATCCCCTTGGGCAAACCCCTGCCACCGCCTCCGAAGGGCATGCTGGACGAGGAAATGGAAACGGGGAACGACAGCAATACGCTCGACTTGCTGACGGAAGTCGCGAAGTGCTTCGGGCCTATGCTGCAGGAGTCGGAAGTCCAGGCGTTGGAGCAGGTCACGATGCGGGTGCTGGAGAGCGAGAAGTGCGGGACAGTCATGAAGAAGAAGGCGGTGGCAGCACTGTCCGCGCTCGCGCCGTACTTCACGGACCGTCTACTCGCGCATCATGTCAGCTACTCCATCGAGATGCTGCGCCAGTCGCACGTCACGCCCCAGCAGCGGAAGCTGTATCTCCAGGTCTACAGCAGCTTGGCGAGGAGTATACCGCAGAAGTTTGGCCCGTATCTCAAGACGCTCGCACCTTTCGTGCTTTCACCGCTAAGCCAGCAAGAGCTTGATCAGCAGAGGGACCAAGAGGCCGAGGCGGAAGGTGAGAGGGATGTGCAGATGGAAGAGGTGAGGGAGGCGGCGCTCGTGGCTATCGAGAGCTTTCTGCAGGCTTGTGCGCAGGATATGAGGGCCTATACGAAAGATGTGGTGGAGACCTCGACACGCTTCCTCAAGTACGACCCAAACGTTGCAGATGAGGAAGACGAAGATATGGACGAGGAGGAGGAGGATGAGGAGTTTGACGGGGATGAGGACTTCGAAGAGGAGACGGGCTTCGAGGACGAGGACGATGTGAGCTGGAAGGTGAGGCGGTGCTCAGCCAAGGTGCTGCATGCGCTCATCGACAAGCTCGATCCGAACGACGCTGCCGTATACGGTCAGGTCGCGCCGGCACTCATCGCGCGTTTCAAGGAGCGGGAAGAGAGTGTGAGGAACGAGGTCATCGCCACGCTGGCTTTCCTCATCGCGAAAACGGGCAATAACTTGGGTGTGCATGAGGCGTCGTCCAGCCACAGCATTGCTCCTACGAAGAAGCGGAGACGAGGATTTAGTGATTCCCTTGGCTCGGACTTCCACGCCCAGAAGGCGATGATGAACGGGTATGCGTCTCCGTCAACGCCGCCGCCAACGGACAATGCCACGTTGGGCTTGGCGAAGATCAACCCCGAAGTCGTCAAGGGCGCCGCCAAGCTGCTGAAGACTAGCACGGTGCCCACCAAGCAAGCGGTTATCGCCTTGCTGAAGGACATGGTCAGTGCACAGAAAGGCGGTCTTTCAGACCATGCCGACCAGGTTGTCGATCCCGTCGTGGAGACGATCACGAGTGCCACGAGCACGGCAGGCAACACGCTCCGCATAGAGGTGCTCCAACTGTTGCGTGTCATTGCGGACAGCCACTCCAGCAAGGTCATCCAGCCATTTTTGGGCAAGATCGTGCCAGCGCTGGTCAATGCGGCTAAGGACCGCTATGCCAAAGTGTCGAGCGAGGCTTTTTCCACGATTGAAAGCTACATCAAGTCTCTTACGCCTCCTCGGTCGGCAGCAAGCAAGAGCCAGAATGGGCAATACCTCTCTCAGCTGTATCAGGTTGTCACTGAGCGCATCTCGGCCACCGACACCGATACCGAAGTGAGGCAGAAGGCGGTGCAAGCACTGGGTCTGCTCGTCGGGCGTACTTCGGGCACCGCGGGCTCGAGCTTGCTGAGCCAACAGGATCGCTTCAGCGGGCAGACTGTCATCGCCGAGCGCCTCAAGAACGAGCTCACTCGGCTAGCCTGTGTGCGAGCGGTGGACAACATTGCCGTTCTGGCTCAGAGCAAGAAGGACTTCAAGCCCGACTGGGTCAGCAATGTCGCTATCGAGCTCGGCACGCAGTTCAACAAGTCGAGCAGGTCGCTGAGAGGCGCGAGCTTGAGTGCGCTGCGCATGCTCGCGATCAATCAGGCTTCCCGCGAGTGCATGGACGACAACACCATCAAGCAGCTGATCGGCATGCTGGTGGGTTTGCTGAAGCCGGATGACCTGCACATGCTGGGCCCGGCGCTGATCGTGCTGGGGGCGTTCGCGAAGGAAAGGCCGGCGTTGGTCGCTACGCAGCCGGTCATTGGTAGTATCTGCCTCGTTGTCACGTCCTCGGTCTCCGGCACGGCTCTCGATGCATTGGTCGCCTGCGTCGAGGCTATCGGGCAGGCTGGTGCTGGGCGGAATCTGATGAAAGCGCTGCTCGATGTCGGTGTACAAGGCCAGACGGATGTCACGGGCCAGGTCATCGGCACCTTACTCGTCGCCGGAGGCAGCAACATCGGCGTACGGATTCAAGATTTCGTGAAGGAGTTGCAGACGCAGCAGGACGAAGCCAAGAAGTGCCTCGCGCTGTCGGTTCTGGGGGAGGCTTCGCTGCGGATGGGTACGAGTGGCACCCTCAAGCCGGATAGCTTCACGCCCTACTTCACCGATCGCTCGGACAAGGTCAAGCTCTCTGCGGCGGTTGCTTTGGGCCGTGCTGGCGCTGGTAACGTGAAGAATTACCTACCGAGCATCATCAACATGCTCGGTCAGGGTACGCAGTACTTGCTACTGCACTCGGTCAAGGAGCTCCTGCAGCACAGCAATGCGGAGGAGGACATCAAGCCGTATGCTCAGACGCTGTGGCAGAACATCATCACCTCCGGACAGGCCGAGGACAATAAGGTCGTCGGCGCGGAGTGCATCGGCAGACTCGCCATCATCGACCCAGCAGCGTACCTGCCTCAACTGCAGACTTTCCTGCAGAATCCCAACCCGACCATCCGCGGCATGGTCATCTCGGCCCTTCGCTACGTCTTCTCCGACACGGACGAGACGTACGACGGCAATCTGCGCGCTACCATCATCCCCATGCTCGGTACTATGCTCGCGGACACCGACCTCGACAACCAGCGTCTGTCGCTCACCACGTTCAACTCGGCCCTGCACAACAAACCGGACCTCGTGCTGCCACATCTGCAAGACGTGCTGCCGTACGCCATGCAAGCCACCGTCATCCGCCCGGAGCTGGTCCGCGAAGTTCAGATGGGTCCCTTCAAACACAAAGTCGACGACGGCCTGGAGATGCGCAAATCCGCGTACGAGACCCTCTACACCTTACTCGACACCCCGGCCTCCCGCCAGCGCCTCGACTTGTCCGCCTTCTACGACCGCATCGTCGCCGGCACAGCCGACGAGCACGAGATCAAGATCCTCTGCTGCTTAGTCCTGAGCAAACTCCTCGCCATCACACCCGCGGAGTCGACGCGACGCCTCGATGTCCTGGCGCAGTACTTCCGGACTGTGCTCGCCTTCAAGCCGAAGGAGAACGCCGTCAAGCAGGAATTGGAGAAGCTGGCGGAGGAGCAGAAGGCGATTGTCAAGGTGTCGGTGGCGTTTAATAAGGCGTTGTCGGTGGGGCAGACGAAGGGGTGGAAGGAGTATTTTGAGTTGGTGCGGAAGGAGTTTGTGCAGGGGGTCAAGGCGGCGGAGGAGGAGTTGAAGGGGAGTGCGGAGTACTGAGAGCATGGGAGACATCGATATCGAAGGAAGGATACAGAAGTCGTCTAGTGGCTGCAAGAGACGCGTTCGGGCGAGTGTATGGTTCGTGAGGTGTAGGTGCTTGCATAGCCAGCGATGCGTTCAACCTCCGTCGACCTTTTACTTGCGAGCCCGTTATTACCTCCACTGAATGAGGCTACTCAAATCCCGTCTGTCAGAGACAAAAGGTAGTGACAGCCTCACGAGGTCACACTTCTTGCCCGAACCTGCTATCGCAGCCATCATGACCAGCACAGTATAGGCTTGATCGTCGTTCCGTCGTGCCTACAGAAAATGTCAGAGACTGGTGTTCTCCGAGGATTCCATCCGAACAGTGAACACTCACATCTCCTTGAGAGCCTGCTCGAACGGGAACCGGCCCTCTCGGTACCACCTGTAGCACGCAATCAGCTTGCTATCACAAACCAAACCCCATCAATACTCGGGCAAAACTCACTTGATCATCTTCGGCACGAACTCAACCGGGTAAGCCTCGCCCTCAATCGCGCCCTGCACGGACTTGCCCGCCACCATAAAATTGAACATATTGAACTCGCACTGGAAATCAAACGGCGCGCTGCCGACCTGGATGTATCGGCCTTTATTCCGGATCGACTCGATGCCGGCTTTGATCAGGGGAGGGGCGCCGGTGGTGTCGATGGCGATGGTAGGGCCGATGCCGTCGGCTACCTCGCGGATGGCTTCCACGAGGGATTTGTCGCCTAGGTTCGACCCGTCTACGACGTGCGTGGCGCCGAGCTCTGTGGCGAGTTTGAGGCGGGAGGCGACGCGGTCGACGCCGATGATGGTGCGGCAGCTGAGATGGGGGTCTGGTCAGTAGTCTATTACTTTACTTGCCGGGTTTATAGTGAGCTGCTTACCCTTGCACTTTTGCGCCCATGACGGCGCTGAGGCCGACGCCTCCGAGGCCCATGATGAGGATGACATCGTTCGGTGTGGCCTTCGCCGCGTTGATGACCGTGCCGCTGCCTAGAGGACGGAGGGGCGATCAATATGCGCTTTTCAGCCATCGACTGGTCATATTGCACGCCACCAGGGCTTACCAGTCTGAATACCACAACCAAGCGGCGCGAAGAGCTGCAGTCTGTAGCGAAATATTAGCACCGACCTGCAAATCGTGAGAGTAAATCTGCTTATTACTCTTTCTTGTCATGCACCAATTCCTTAGCGTTGACAACGCTGCACTCCCTCACGATCGAGAGGTTCGCAAACGACGATTGCCCGAAGAACTGCCCACCGATCTCTGGCTCGCCGCTCTTGGATGCCAGCTGAAAGTCTCGATAGGGGCTTTGAGCTTGTAAGCGTTGGTCTTGCGGTTTGACATCATGGCGCCGTACCCGCCGAAGTTGAGGTCGTTGAAGTCATTGCAATTCGAGTAGTGTCCGGTCTTGCAGATTGCTGGTGAATTGAGCTACGCAGATTCCGTGTCACAGGGGGCGGAAGGGGGAACGAACCGCACTTATTGCAGAAGGCGAACGACAGCAATACTGGGTCGCCGGGTTTGGCGACTGTCACGCCCGCGCCGACTTCCTTGACGTACCCGCTGCCTTCGAAGAGAAGTCAGACCAGGTATTCGGATGGCTCAGAGCCGTCCCTCCTACTCACCCTCATGCCCGAGTACTCGCGGATAGAAGGCTATAGGCGCCGCGCCTCCCGGGATCCCTCCGATCAAGGCGTCAGTATGGCATACACCGCTGGCCACCATCTCGACAAGCAGCTCGCCGTCGCCGGGCTTCCGGACGCCGACGTCTTCCATCTTCCAGCCACCGTTCGCGTGCGTGTCATGGCACACGATCGCTCGTGCCGAGTTCATTGTGGCGGTGGTAGGATGGGATGCTCTGCCAAACTGGTCCTGATGTTGCCAGAGTTTGAAAAGGGAAGGAGGGATGTTGGTGGAAGCTCGGGTTGTCATGCTAGACGAAGAGAGTTCGACCACGCCACTAAGGGAAGTGTACTCGAACGACAGCCAGACGAATCTACGCCAAGAACATCGTTTTGCTACGCGCACGTGACTCTCGGGTCGAGATACCGGGATTCCCGCGGTCGACCTGGCCTGGATCTGATGAGCTCCCCAAACGCAGAGGCCGCAGTCTGCGAGCTGTTCGAGACTCGACAGGGCGGGGAACATGGGAGCCCCGCGGAGTCCATGTTCATGACGTGACATCCGGTATTCAGCTCCATGTCGTTTCTTGGGGCATATCGAAGTCTGTCAGAGCCGAAAGCCCGGTCGTAAATGACGTCCCCTTCCTTCTGGTGGAGTGCAAGACCTTGTAGTATCGTGGAGGTTCGAATGAAGCCGGATCTATAAAGGGAGGACGGTGTGCAATATAGTCGCCATGGCAACGAGTAGCATGTGATAGTCAGCTGACTTCCGCTTTCCCTTTCTACCGTCGCGGAAGTCTGGCTCTGACTTCCATTCACATGCATGCAGCCACGCACGCACTTGGCTGATCACACCCAAGCACCTGACCAGGTACAGTACTCATTACGTTGGTTTTCGCAACACACGTGTGGCCGCGCTAGCCCACGCCAGGCTGTGTCTCGCCTCTTTGCGGTGAAGGCGCAGGTCTGGGCGCTATACGAAGGAAGGTACGTGTAGCTTCACCGAAAGCTTGACATACTGGCAGCGTGAATGTCAGGGAACTCCGCGGGAAGGGTGGGTGACAGCTCTGGGATGGTGAGGAGTAGCTCTCATATGTTGACTCGCATCTACCTCTCCCCTGCCTTTCTTCTTTTCATCAGTGCAATAATAGCAAGATATTCTACCACAGTTACCGGCCAGCTCGCTGTCGGGATGCCACACGATCTGCCTTGGCGAGTCCAGGTCCGGGACCATCCCGGGTCCTCTGCCCAGGACATCCACGACGAGCCGGAATGGACGGGTGGCCACCAGCACCGCATTGGCTTCAAAAACCGTCAGGACCGTCTCCCCGGACTGACTCACGATGAAGACGCGGGCGAAGATCCAGGTTCGACATTGAGCTCCTCCACCAGCGATCCGAATAGCGTCACGGAAGAGGAATTTGATGAAGAGGCCAAACGCGACCTCGAGCAGCTCGAGAACAGACAAGAGCGAGGCGACCTTGTCAATTTCCGGGACATCATTTCCGGCGAGAAGGACTTTCACTTGCGGTATCCGGAGAACAGGAGTTTAGGGTGGCGGTACGTATTGGACTGCACGGAGGATGGGGTGAAAAACAAACCGAAATGGCCCGCGAATATCAAAAAGCGGAAGAAGCAGGATGAGGCGCAGAAGGCGAAAGACAGCCATACCGCTGATGGGGTGGAGATGGAGGACGATCAAAACGGCAATAAGCAGACGCAGAATGAGGATTCGGACGCTCGTGAGGAGAGTGATTGGAAGCGTAGTCAGGGGGAGAACGGGAAGCATAACGAAGCTTACGCAGCAGATGACGAGCAGGGTGGCGGAGACGAGAAGCAAAAGAGCGAGTATGATAAATTGCTGGAGAGATACACGCCGCAGGAGATTGCGTTGCTGCGCACTTTGCAGCACGAAAAGGACTATCGAAAGCAGCTCAAGAGTAACGATGGCAAGCGCAAGAGTCCGCAGACCCACAACAGGAGTGAGATCTCTATCGACGTGCAGGACAACTTCTCTCCCGACAACTGGTTGCCGCGGTCGGAAGATCTGATCCGGCTGACTGGCAAGCATCCATTGAATGCTGAAGCGATGCTCACGAAGCTGTTCGAAGGAGGCCTTATTACGCCGAACGAGCTGCACTACGTACGCAATCACGGCGCGGTGCCGCGCCTACTGTGGGAATACCATGAGCTGGACGTCGAAGATGGCAAGCTGGTATTGTCAATGGATGATCTCAAGGAAAAGTTTGAACCCATCAACATTCCGGTGTCTCTTGCATGCGACGGCAATAGGCGGAAGGAATTGAACATGATCAAGAAGTCCAAAGGCTTCAATTGGGGCTCTGGCGCCACTGGTTGCGTGTACTGGAAAGGTCCTCTCTTGCGGGATGTACTCCTCGCTGCAGGCGTCAAGGAAGGGAAAAGCACTGGAGGCAGCGAGAGATGGGTGAACTTTCAAGGCGCAGACGAGCCCTCGGAAGGCAAATACGAGACGTGCATCCCGCTCGACTACGCCATGGATCCGACGAACGATGTCATGCTCGCGTATGAGATGAACGACGTCCCACTACCGCCCGATCATGGCTACCCTGTTCGTCTGATCATCCCGGGATATGTCGGCGGACGCTGTGTCAAGTGGCTGAAGAAGGTATGGGTCACGGATCACGAGAACACGAGTCACTACCATATCTGGGACAATCGGGTCCTGCCGAGCTTCATCACGGAGAAAGATGGCGAGTTTGCGGATGCCATGTTCAACCATCCCGACACAGCCTGCAACGAGCAGAATCTCAACAGCGTGGTCGTCAAGCCCGCGCAAGGCGAGAAGCTGCCTCTGACGGATACGAGAAAGGGCAAGACGTATCGCGTCGAGGGCTATGCGTATGACGGTGGTGGACATGAGGTCCAGCGCGTGGAAGTCAGCTTGGATGGGGGCGAGACGTGGCTGTATTGTATACGACGGTTTCCCAACTACCCCATCCGACATGGCAACAAATTCTGGACGTGGCTACATTGGTATGTCGACGTCAGCATGGTCCACTTGCTGCAAGCGAAGAGCATCAGTGTCCGAGCCTGGAACGTCTTCAAGAACACGCAGCCGGAGAATCCGGCGTGGAATACCATGGGCATGATGAACAATTGCTGGTACGTCATCAAGTCCAGTATCGTGCAGGGGGAGGACGAGCAGGTACCCCACATGCTGTTCAGGCATCCCGTAGAGCCTGGGACTGGGAACGGAGGGTGGATGCAGCCATCGGAGGAGAACAAGATTGCGAGTGCGAAGCAGGAGGCCGGTGCACCGGAGAAGCAATTTACGAGGCAGGAGATCGAGAAGCATGACAAAGAAGACGACTGCTGGATCGTGGTGGGAGGCAAAGTGTATGATGCGACTAGTGTACTGGCGTGGCATCCGGGTGGAAAGGCCGCCATCATCGGTCATGCCGGGAAGGTCCACCAAGAGACCAGTGATGAGTTCGAATCGATCCATGACGGATACGCCTACCAAAAGCTGAAGGAGTGCGTTCTGGGCGTCGTCACGCAAAAAGCTGCCAGCTTCATGAAAGCCAACGCCGAGGCAGCCGCGAAAGAGAAAGCGGAGTCGCAGGGTAAGGGGGGCGATGTCGTCTTGCAAAAGAACAGATGGGTGCCTGTGAAGCTTAGGGAGCGGAAGGAGCTCAGCGAGGATACCAGGTGTTTCACTTTCGGACTGCCTGACGGTATGAAGGATCTTGGGTTGGGGACGTGCCAGCATATCCAGCTTGGGTTTCATATGGAGGATAAGATGCTCATCCGGTCTTACACGCCTACAAGACCTCTCCTACCCGATCCCAAGGACCACGACCAGTCATCGCAGCAAAACGGGGCAAGCGATGGCGAAGTCCGGGCTATGCAGGACGGAGCCGGCACGTTTGAGCTGGTGGTGAAGACGTACTTCCCATCCGCCGAGCAGCCCGGGGGTGCCATGTCCAACATACTCGACTGCATCCCGATCGGCGAAGAGGTCGAGGTCCGCGGGCCCACGGGGGAGATCACCTACTCCGGGAACGGCGTCTTCGATATCTCGGGCCAAGAGATGAAGTTCACCAAGATCAACCTCGTCCTTGGAGGCAGTGGGCTGACGCCAGGGTATGCGCTCATCGCCCGCGCGCTGCTGGGCGCTGGGGAAGAGATGCAGGTGCGGGTGATTGATGCGAATAAATCCGAGGCTGACATCCTATTGCGCGACGAGCTGGATCACTTCGTGCAGGAGAGCAAAGGGCGACTGAAGGTGGCGCATGTTCTGAGCCATCCGAGTGAGAAGTGGGAGGGGATTAAAGGGCATGTTAATGCGGATATCATTCGCGACAACTTGTTTCCGCCTGGGGAAGGCAGTGCTTGCTTCTTGTGTGGGCCGCCGGCTATGATACAGAAGGCTGCTTTGCCTGCGCTGAGAGGTATGGTTCCGTGGATTTGAGTACGGCTTTGGATGATATGCTGACGATCGTGTAGATTGGGGCTTCGAGGAGGACAAGGATGTCTTTGGGTTTTGATGGCTGTCAGTGTGTCGAGTACCCCTGCTTCATATTAACGCAGTAAGATGTGCAATGGTTTTATTGAGACGAGTCCATGTACCCAGTGCCTCCAGCAAAGCAGCTCAAACCCATGACGTCTTCCGGTATGCGGAGTTGTATTGGCCGAACTTGGCCGGTGGGCGCTTCGTACTCTGTCGATATTGCAGCTGTCACCATCCTCGGCCATTTTCAATTCCACGGTTTGCAGTAGATCGCGGTCGTCTGGTGGAGAGCCAGGCTGATGGGATGGAACGCCAGGCCCCGCAACAGCAGCCATAATGGGAGCGTCGGACGTATCGGCGACGACGGAGAGGCACAAACCGCCCAGATGGACCTCGGGAAGGCGCCAACTGCGGATATTCACGTTCCTGAACCCAACAGGTGTCAGCCTACATGGCATGCCAGTGCAATAAGCCTCCTTGGAGACCAATGGTTCCTCATTGCCCTCGGAATCCTCATCGCAATCGCCAGCCAAGTGCAAGTCCCAGACAGCCAACAGCATGTCAAGGAGATTACGATCACGTACCTCTGCGTGTCGATCATCTTCTTCATCACCGGATGCACTCTCGATACCAAGACTCTGCTCCAAAACTACGCAAGATGGAAGTTGCACCTCTTCGTCCAAGTGCAATGCTTCCTAATGCCCTCGGCCGTAGTCTTCGGTGTAGTCTCCGCCACGGCCACAGACCGCAACTTCATGGACCCGGGACTGCTGGTGGGCTTGGTCTTCTTC
>NAJQ01000332.1:0-31216 GCA_005059865.1 Friedmanniomyces simplex
CTCGTTATACCTTTCGTGCTGTCTCCTGTGGGCTTGATCATCTACGGGCAGTGCATGGCGCACCATACACCCTGGGTCGGTCAAGCTTTCGGCTACGCCATGCACTCGTTCGGCTTCACCGCCGTTAGCAATATCGCCGTCACCTTCGCCGTCGACTGCTACCAAGTCTACGCCGGCGAGGCCCTGGTCATCGTGTTCGTGATCCGGAACGTTATCGCTCTCGTGTGTAGTTTTTACACCAACGGATGGATCGGGAAGGATGGCCTGCAATCTGTGAGTACCTACCATCTACAGCATGGTCATTGTGAGCTCGCTGACTGTGCCCGCAGGTGACGGGCACGATGGCTGGTCTGCAATGGGCGCTTCTCCTGGTCGCCGTGCCGATGTACCTCTTCAGCAGGCAGATCCTCAGCTTCACGAACACGTACGGGCCGATGAAGCGAGTGCACCGGGAGTAGTCATCGCGTTGTGTCGAATTTGCTCGCGTTACATGATCTTGCGATATCAATACACCTACCTACACACACTACAGCATTGTCCGGCATTCCCTCGTCAAGTTTTCGTCCTGGTATTGCACCTAGAGTTGCGCTCGCAGCTCAGGTTTGTCCCACGCCTCATCAAACCCAGCACTGCGCACCCAATGCGGCTCGCCCGCCTCGACAGAATCGATGGCCATATGCCCCATCAGCAACCACTCGTCATGCTTCACCCTGAACTCCTCACTGTCCTCGTAGGGCTCGCAGATCTGCTGCCCATGCGCCAAAGCGCGCACCAACTTCGACGCATGCCCGTCGTCTTCGAGCGCGGTGACTCGGTCGAGGATGCCGTCCCATCCGGACGGCCGCTTGGGCGTGTACTGCCTGACCAGATCCATGCGGATTGCGGGAGACTTGCGGGAAGCGTACATGGCTAGGTCGTTCCAGACTTTCCAGTTCAGGAGGCGGACTTTGTTCGCTTGGCTGATCCAGTCTTGTTTCAGGAAGGTGGAGAAGAAGATGGAGCAGTTGACGCAGTGCACTGGGTGACTGGTCAGCCCCTTCGTATATGCTGGAACAGGATTCACTGGTTTCATGCTTACTGTAGTAGAAATCGTACTTTCGCACGTGACCTTCGCGCTGGGCTCCCGCTGTATAGTAGGCCGCAGCATTCGCCATCTCCGCAGTCTTCCGCTCGAGCTCGTCGGGTTGCACACGAAATTGGGAGGTATACGAGACAATCCGATCGGCTGCGCGTCCGATAATGCCGTCGCGCAGCTTGTTGCCGTCCGACCACCGAGGGGCTTCGCGCAGCTCATCGTCTGCATATATCTCGTCGAGCAATTTCACGATGCTCTTGCACGGCTCGTCGGCTCGCTCTCGGGCTGCTTTCTCGGCGGGAAGGAAGAACTTGCTCATTTGTGGACCGTGTACAGCAGCTTGAGCGAGGCCTTCGGCGACTATGGCCGGTTGCTGGAACTCCAGGCCGAAGCCTAGGTGGATGATAGGGTGCAGGAAACCGGCGAAGAGGCGGGACAGAAGATCGTCGGCTTGCTCGTCGCCAGCGAGGAGGTACTTGTTCATGACTTCTGGCATGCTAGTCTTGCTTATTTCGTCCTGGAAGAAGATCAGGAAGTCGTGATAGTACCGTTCATTACCGAGATAGCTGGCGAACTTCTTGGTGTCATGCATGTCTGTCACGACTGACTTGTCCAGCGGCTCAGGCGGCCTTTGGTAGCCCGCGTTGATCTCGTATGCATGCTGCAGCTCTCCGTCTCCGGCCCGTAGAGCCCAGATGGTGAGTAGGTGATGGGCTATGTGGTTGTGGAAGCCTACGGGAGAGTTAGCCATCATTCGCTTCTGCATTTACAAGCGCCGGCAAGTACCATCCTGGTTGAAGAAGATGTGGTGCGTATCATGGTTCTTTTGGAGGAGTGCGGATGCTTTGTCGGCTTCGCCTTGCTTGATACCGTCTCGGTAGTACTCGGGCTGTTGGGTGGCCAGCAGTTTGATCGTGCTTGCCGACGCCATCGTTCTTCGGTGAAGAGAAGCGGTACGCGATATTTGGTTCGCTAGCCTAGCTCGCGTGAGGTTCATGAACGGTGCGTGTTGTGGAGGTCTACAAGGTCCAGTTCCAAAGGCTGATCAGTGATATACTTCCTTCGCGGATGGTACGTAGCGGAACACATGACCCGGACTTAATCCACTATTCGCCACCATGCCCGTTGGTTCCGCCTAGCGGTGGCGGTAAAGCCTACACTGCTGTGCGAGACAGGTGCATATTGACGTGAGATGAAAAGGCCCATATGCAAGCCAGCACTGCCGGGGAGTGATATTACCCTATCCAATTTCGAAGCAACGAATTGAGAAGGCACGAAGTTGAAGCGCCGTGTTTCGAGGCGATGACTAAGCGGGTGGATGGCTCGTGCGCACGCGACAAACAATGTCATGCGTGTCTGGTCGTCCACCTCACACATCAATCTCATCACCATCCGCAGCCATGAAGAGGAAGCGCAAGACCCAAACCGCGGAGTGTGCAGTCAAGAAGCCGAAGACGACAGCCAACAGCGTCTCCCATCACACCGCTGCTCTCTTGCGCCAATACTACCCTCGTGTCTCAACATTACGAGAGTACCTCGTCTCACGACTGCTGAAAGGGTCGAAGCAGCGCTCGAGGGAGCTACTTCGTTACGGTGATGGCATCCATGGAATGGATGCCGATGCTGCGGTCGTCTGGTTGTTGGACAGGACGCTTGTAGGCTCCTTCGACCAGACTTCCGCCATGGATTATGACAGTATCGATCGCGATATCACGCTGTTCACGCAGCAGTTGACAGAGTGTACTGATATCATCGGCCCAACGCAAGGCGCATTCCAGCAGTCTGAGGTAGGGCGTTCTCTCACCTGTCTAATTCCTCCATTACGAGCTCCTCTGTCTTTGCCGCAAGCATGACTGACTTCACCACTCTACGCAGACGGTGAACTTTGTGATATGGTCTCTCTTCCAACGACAGCACACCTGGCGGCGTCCTGCACACATCCTGTGCCACGGATATCAGCGCACGACGACACCGGGAGATGGCGGCGAGCTGGACATCGTACCTGGCATTCCCGGCATTCTCATCAGCTGCACAAATCCCCATGTGCAGACGCTGAAAGAACATCCTTGGAAAGTTCTGCCAAGCCTACTGGGTCGCCAGGCCGAGCTGATCATCAGCGGCATGCTATTGGAGGCTGGAGTTTTCACCCAGATCGACGGCAGCAGCAACATGATCCAATTGAGTGGCACCCCTATGAGCGACCTCAAGTCACAAGCAGCGAAGCCGCCTGACGGAGAGGCTTTGAGTCGCGAGCCATTGCGTAATACTTCGAAAGGAGGCCGCAATCTTAATGAGATACGTTTCGTGCGCCATCGCATGCTCTACGCTCGGCCATCGTTGACGTCCAACGGACAGGCTCGCATTGGTCCGAATCATTTGCATGTGCTCAACCGACTCCGCAAGACCGACGACGACAATGAGACAGTGCAGGTTACGAAGTATCTCTTCCCTCGACAATTTGGCCTGCACAATGTCTTCACCTCTGATGTCGACCCAGCGGATACAGCCTTACAATTCAAAGACTACACTCTGCGAGAGAAGGAGATCGCGGCCGCGGAACAACGCTCGAAGCGTAAGCAGACTTTTACGGGCCCTGTCAACATGCAAAGCAAACCTTCCCATCTACCAAAGAGACTAAGAGGTACGGCATTCCAACTTGTCCGAAGCATTCGCAAACGACATATGAGATGCCCTTACCACGCCCTGCTTCAACATTACTGTCCGCGACATATCACCAATCAGGCCGGGGAAAGCGGCTCAATACGCCATGCTTCGACTCCAAATGAAGTCTCATCTTTCTGTCGCGCGGTCGTGCTGCACGTCTTTCCGAACGCACTATGGGGCTGCGCCACCAACGGTGCAGACAACCGCAACTTGCTCTTGCGAAGCATAGACAAATTCGTACGGCTCAGACGATATGAAACAATGAGCGTGCACGATTTCTTGCAAAGAATGAAGATTCGAGGCGTGGAATGGTTGGCTCCGCCGAGCCTTGCGATGCAATCGAAGCTAAGCGCCACCGACTTCGCGAAACGTCGTGAGCTTATGGCGGAGGTGGTGTACTACCTGTTCGACTCTTTCCTGATCCCTTTGATCCGAGGGACTTTCCACGTCACGGAATCTAACGTACACCGCAACCAGCTGTTCTACTTCCGCCACGATGATTGGAAGGCTATGACAGAGCCCGCCCTCTCTTCGCTCAAGGCCGGCATGCTTGAGGAGTGCAGTGCTGCTACCGTCCGGAAGATGCTTGCCAAAAGAGCGCTGGGTGTCAGTCAAGTGCGCCTGCTACCAAAGGAGTCGGGAATGCGTCCCATTATCAACTTGCGACGCCGAGTACAGAGCCTGCAGCACGGCCAGATGGTCCTTGGCAGAAGCATCAACAGCCTGCTAACGCCAGCCTTTAGCGTGCTGAATTACGAGAAGAACGCTCGTCCGGAGATGCTCGGCTCAGCACTCTTCTCCGTCGACGACATATTCCCTCGCCTGCAGACCTTCAAGGAGACCCTGCTTCAGCATGGTCACGGCAGTTCGCCACTGTACTTCGCAAAGGTCGACGTGCAATCCTGCTTCGACACCATCCCGCAAGAGCGCTTGATGTCGCTAGCCAGAACCATTGTCCGCGATGACAGCTACCGCGTGGCCAAGTATGCTCGCGCGAAGCTTGTCGGCGGGCTGAATGAGGAGACACCAGGATTCGGAGCGAAGCCTTCCTGGAAATTCCTCACCAAGGCGTCAGCTAGCGGCCGACCTTTCAGCTTCGCAGATGAGACCGCGGTGGATACCAGGGAGGGTCGCAGTCGAACGGTTTACGTCGATCGTGTCATACAGAAAGCCGAGAGCCGCAAAGCGATCCTTGACCTGCTCGTGGAGCATGTCCAGGCCAATCTCATCAGGATAGGCAAGCGGTATTATAGACAGAAGCAAGGCATCCCGCAAGGCTCCATCGTGTCGAGCCTGCTATGCAGCTACATCTACGCCGAGCTCGAGCGCGACGTCCTGGGTTTCCTTACCGAAGGCCAGACGCTTCTACTGCGGCTGATCGACGATTTCCTCGTCATCAGCACCGACCGCAGCGTAGCGGAACGTTTCATGCAAGTAATGCACGCCGGTAGCCCGGCCTATGGCGTCCAAGTCAAGGCGGAGAAGTCCCGAGCCAACTTCGACATTCTGGTGCGAGGCAACGTTATCACCAGGCTCCCGCAGCAGTCAGATTTCGCTTACTGCGGGAACGCCATCAACACCGTGACGCTCGACCTCAGCAAGGACCACGAACGGCGCCGCAGAACCAACAACACCATTGCTGACTCGGTCACGGTCGATTTCTCCAAGCTGCCGGGGCAGAATTTCTACCGCAAGACGCTGGCCGCGTTGAAGTTGCAGATGCATGCCATGCTCTCGTCGACCAAGTATAACAGCGTGCAGACCGTTTTCGCGAATTTGTACCACAGTTTCTCTGAGATCGCGCAGAAGAGTTATCACTACATGCGCTCTCTGCCGGCCGGCAAACAGCCTGGAGGAAGGCTTCTTATCAGTAAGTCCAACCCGTGCATGCACAATCCCTCGTCCGATCCGAACCTTGGTGGAGCTGCTGTGGGTGTGCCTGCAGGCTTGCTTGATAGCGTACCGTATGCACTGTCACTGCCGCTCGACGACTTGTTGGCGGACTCGAACGCTGACGTGGGATCGTTTTCTTGACAGGAACGCTCGACGATGTGGTCAAGCTCGCTTGCGTGCTGATGAGGCGTCGCAAGCGGACGAGCAAGGACGTGTTGGGTTATGAGTGTTGTGTGAGCGATGCTCAGGCGCGGTGGTGAGTTCTGAAAGCCGTCCATCCGTTCACCTCTCATCAACATTCGAGCGAAGGTCGAGCTATTGCCGCAGCTGCCGCAAGCCCCGCGGCTTGCAGTGTACAGTCTGCATCCTTCATGCATGAGAGCTGCAGGTGTTTCACCTCTCGCACACCACGTAGCTCGTCATGGCGCCACTCTGGGCACTCGGAGTCGCATACATGTACCAATAATTACTGATGATGTGACGCGCACAGGCTGGCATACACCGCCTTCCACGCCGTGTTCCAAAGGCGTCAAACGAAGCACGGGGAACTGCTGGCGTGGCTGAAGGCGCAGTTGGTGTCGCGAGAGCTGGGGATGCAGAGGAAGTTGCTGGAGCCGGTGGCGAAGGCGTATAGATAGTACGCGAGAGGTCGATCTGGTGTACAGATAGGCAGTTGATCGACGGTGCGATAGATGGAGTGCGGGATGGGTGTGTGGAGTCCAGTTCAAGCAGGCCGTTGAATGGGGCTTAATGGTGAGGTCTGATAGGCCAGTTTATTATTGCGTGCCTTCTTTGACAGGTTTCGGATGCCTGTCTTAATCCCACATGTACAGTACGGTGCGCAGATCGATGAGGGTGGAGTTGTATTAGTTATGATAACATTGCCGTCGTCGTCTCGAGCGCAACGGCAACGTCCAACGTCTTCTCGTCAATCATCATCGCCGCCCGCCCGTTGCAAGCAACCGCGCGCTTATCACCGTTGCATCAGCCACATTCCTCACTCCCGGCCACCGTTTCCCGGTTTCGAGGGAAAGCTGGAACAGTCCCAGCCGGCAAACTTGCAGCTTGCACACACAATCGCATTGTTTACTCGTCTGCCCGCAACTCCTGTTATTATTATATATCCACCTCGACCACCACCCCCGAGGAGAAGCGCGCTGCCAGGTTGTTAAAGCAGCGGGTTGACAAAAGGATCGCCGCCCGCATGCCGCTTATTGGCTAATCAATCACGACGGATCCCTGTCTGCCCCTGGGGAGCAAAAGGCAGAAGAAGAGGCAGACTTGATGATGTTCGCGCCCGCCCGCTTGCCGCTCACATCCACCGACGCCGAGTACTGTAATGATAACGAGGACCACCAGCATCGAGGCGTCTACTATGAGTATGATAATCTGCGGTCTTTGATCTGGGGCGGACGGGAAGGAGGCGGAAGCAGCAATAAACATACCCAGCGGGTGTTCTGCGCCAGCTTGCCGGACATTCCGGGCGTTACGAGGGGCATTGGGGGGTATAGATCGTTGACGGAGCCTGCGGTCGAGATGGAGAAGCATATGGCGAGCGTGGAGGAGCGCGATGTTGTCGAGACGGCACCCTCGAGCCCGCCGGAGTTGAGCTACTCCAAGAGCTCCAAGTCGTCGAACTCGTCTCCTTCGAATAGCCTGGCAGGCGACATATCAACGGAGACCCTGTCGCACTTCGAGGACGTCACACTGCACGGGAACAGTCGGAGTAGCGTGGAGGACTGCAATGTGAAACCCGAAAGCAGGCCAACGCTCCGTCGTCCGCCGAAGAGAATGTCGACCGCAAGCGCGGAGGCAGCGAGGCATAGTGCGTCACCCCCGAATGCTATGCGAGAGAAGCGATACCCCAGCCTGCAGGGCGCTGTCACTGGGGTTCTACAGGACCAGTCGCTCAATCTACCTCAGGGTGGTGGCATGCGCCGCGGCTTCACGAGCCCGTCGTCTCCATCTTTCATGATGAATGGGCCACAGAGGATGCCGTCGAGGTCGCCCTCACCTCGGAAACCGATATCACAGAACGAGTCGAGCTACTCGCCACAGCTGCTCTCCAGCACAACGCCGCGATCATCGTGGAGCGGACCTTCGCCTAATCCGAACAGCATGTTGGGCCGGAGGCAGTCTTGGCAGCCTGGGAGGAAGACCGCGAAGCAATTAGAGGCCGAGTACGATGACGGCGACGACGAGTTACCGGACGACGCCATTCTCGAGAACGTACCGATCACACCATTGCCGGGACAAGGGCGATCACCACGCACAAAGACACCCAGTCCGCAGCGCAAGTCATTGCACAATACCCTTCATTCTGCCAACGTCCCTAAGAACGCCAAGCGACCGTCAGCACCCACAGTCATGCCGAATGGCCAGTACGGGGCGCCGAGATCTCCCAGGCACGGCAGGCCACCAATGCTGCCGCACAGTGCGACAGTCGCCTCGTTCCCGCCCGAGGCTTTCAGCCTGAAACACAGGTCAAAGTCATGGGCTTCGGACCTCAACGAAGAAGCTCGGGAGTTATCTGCAGCGCTCGAAGAGCACGCCGAACGCCTTTCGTCGGATAAGCGCAGATCTGGCACAAACAGCGTCGCTAGTAGTCCACCGCGACCGAGCTTAACGACGAAGCGCGCCAAGACGACGGTTCTGGAGCTGCCGCCTGTACAGAAAGGCAGCATCATGATCGATCCGCTGCCCATCAGCAAAGAAAAGGAAGCCGTCCTCACGCGCACCCGACCTTCGTGGCTGCCACCCAAAAACCAGAAAGAGGAGAAGAAGCACGTCAAAGAGTGGGAGCAGATGATGGCGCGCGCGGCGGATGCGGAGAAGAAGCGAGTGCTGCGGCTGAAAGAGGAGGAGGAGACGAAGGAGGAGCAGAAGACGAGTATGGCGCGGATCTGGGAGGAGCATGTCCTGCCCAACTGGGACACAGTGATCGCGCAGCCGCACACGCGCGAGCTGTGGTGGCGGGGCGTGACGCCGGAGAGCCGGGCGCAGGTCTGGCCGCGGGCGATCGGGAATGAGCTGCAGCTGTCGCACGCGACGTTCGAGGCGGCGTTGCGGCGTGCGGAGGAGGTCGAGGAGAGGGTCGCGGAGATGCCGAGCGAGGAGCGCGGTAAGAGTCAGGAAGCGGCGTGGTTCGATGCGATCGAGCGGGATGTGCCGAATGCTTTCCCCGAGCTGGAAGTCTTCGAGCGCGGGACACCGGTGCATCGGGCGTTGACCGAGGTCCTGAAAGCGTACGCGATGTACCGCAACGACGTGGGATACGTCTACGGAACGCACCTGATCGCCGCGACTCTCTGCCTGCACATGCGCGCCGGCGACGCCTTCGTGGTCCTCGCCAATCTCCTCAGCCGCCCGCTCCCGCTCGCTTTCCTGATCCACGATAAAGCGGGTATGAACTCGGCCTACGACCTCGTCCTCAGCACGCTGAAATACAAGTGCACGAAACTGCACTCGCACCTCACCTCCTCCGTCACGGACCTCCAACCGGAAGAGTACCTCGCCCCCATTTTCCGCTGTCTCTTCGCGTACAACCTGCCGCCGGAGCATGTAAGTCGTGTCTGGGATATCTACGCTTTCGAGGGGGACAAGGTGCTCGTGCGGGCTGCGGTGGCTGTGTTGGGGCGGCTGGAGAGTCGGTTGTACGGGAGTAAGGAGGAGGTGTTGGAGCTGCTTGGGTGGGGGAATGGGGGGAGGTGGGAGGTAGGCGGGGAGGAGGAGTTTGTGAGCGCTGTGCGGGATGCTGGGAAGGTGGATGCTAAGGGGGTGGTGCCGGGTGCGTGAGGTTGGGGAGGGGTTTTGGTCCGTCCGTCAAGCACTTAGCGTTCGTTTTGAGATTTGCATTGCGGTGGGCCGGTTGCCTTGACTGGCGTTCGGGTTCCCGAAGAACTCCAGACTCCTGGATAGCGCATCTGGGGGGGTGTTTGCTTGATGAGCGAAGTGTACATATTGTATAGTCGTCTGAAGACACTTGGTAGCGACGGCGTTCCACTCCCGTTGACGGTGAAGCCTTCTCTTTCATGTCATGACGTTTCTCGCCTTCATTCCAACTCGGCTCCACCTCACTACACCGAGTCCAAGGCGGGTAGCTCCACCCTACACTTTCAAAATCCTATGCGCGCAACCAAAGAAAGCAAGGCAAAGCAAGAAGAGGAATGTCCCCAGACCCATAGTCCGCCATCCCACACCCTCCAAGAACGGCAGGTCTGAAAAAAAGCCCGGGATAAAGCGATCCCCGAAACAAAGACGAGCATACCACAGTGGGTTTCTCGAAATTTCTCCGGGAATCATTTTCGATCTTGCGCTTCAAAGCTCCCCCGCGAGGGGGGGGCTGGCTAGTGACCGCACGCGTAGTTGGGGACGGTACGGTGGGTGGTGGGTAATCTGTTCTGCAGCGCTTTGTAGTGTCTTTGTGTGTTGTAGAGGGAGAGAAGAGAAGAGAGGGAAGAGGGAAGGAAGGAGGAGGGGGGAATAAGGGGCGCGGGAACGGGAAAGAGTGCCTGAGGCAGAAACTGAGACTGGGGATGACATCAGCAGTGGAACAGCACGAGTACAAAGTCTGTGCCACATCAATGCCTGGCTACCCCGTTCACCGCCGTCCCATTCGGCTTCCGCTGCTGTTGCTGCTGCTGCTGCACCTGGCCACCCCTCCCCTTCCCATTCGGCAGACCGACAACATCCTGCGGCGGAGGAGGCGGAGGCGGCGGCGGCCCAAAAGCCCTCGGCAGATGATGCGGCGGCAAATCGATCGCCTCCTCCTCCTCCGTATCATCATCGTCGTACTCCCCCTCCTCCTCCTCCTCATCTTCATCATACTCCTCCTCCTCCTCCTCTTCCTCCTCGTACTCGCTCTCCGTCCCCTCGCCCTCATCCGGCCCACCCACAAACCCCCTCTCTGCCCCAGCCCCGACGTCCGCCAAACCCGGCGGCCCACCCTCCTCCCCATTCCCCAGCTCGGCCCCCGCACCAGCAGCAGTAGATCCCGCATACCCCCCACTCTGCATAGCCCGACACAGCTTCTTCAACTTCTCATTCTCCCTTGCCAGCTTGTCAATCGCCTGCTGGCTCTGCGACCGCTCCTCGGCCATCTGGAAGATATTCTTGTTCGTCGCCTCCTGCTTGCGCGTCAGGTTCAGGTTCTCCTTCTCCAGCCGCTTGGTCTTCTTGGACATCTCCTCCATTTCTTTGCGGAAGGTGAGGAAGAGGTCGTTGGAGTTGTTGAGCGTGTCTTCGACCTGCTATGGGGGTCAGTCAGTCATCTTTGATTCGGTCTCCAGGCGGAAGATAAGTAAGTGAACAAAGAACGTGGGGTGGCATGTGGCGCTGGCATCTGGAGCAGGTGCGACCCAAGCATCTCCGCCAACGCAAAATCGAATGGATGACCCGCGTACCTGCTTAAACTTCTCCACATAGACATTCAGCTGCCCCCTCAACTCATTCTCCGTCTGGCTGAACGTGCTCACCTGCCGCGTCAACTGATGACTCTTGCTCAACTCGGACTCCTGCGCCTTCTTCAGCGCATCGTGCCGCGCCGTCTGGTACGCAATCTCCAGATCCTTCATGCGCAGCAAGGACTGGAAATGCAGTTCGCGCAGCTCGTATTGGTGCAGGAAGGAGGTGAATTTCTCGCGGAAGAGCTTGTCGTATTCGAGCTCGACGGCGCGGTGGTGTTGGGGTTGGTGGTTGGGGTGGAAGTGGTTGTGGGAGTTGTTGTTGTGGGGCGAGACGACGTATTCGACGTCTAGGACCAGATTCTCGAGTTTACGATGGAGTTCTTCGTTGCGATCGGAGGAGGTTTCCCGGAGGTCTCGTAAGTCCTCTTTCAACTTCTTGTTCTCTCGTGTCAGCTCCCGACTAAGCTTCTCCAGCTTTTCTTTCAGGCCTCTCTCTTTCGTCCGCTCTTTGCCTATCTCTTCCTTCTCTTTCTGCAGTTGGTCGCCGCGCTTCTTGGCTTTCATGTGCTCGCGCTCCACCCGCTTCATCTCCCCCAGTAATTCAGTGTACTTTCGCTGCACGGTATCGAGCTTGCTATTATGCGGTTCGAGCGTGTTGAGCAGCTGCGAGAGATCACGATTCGCTTTCTTCACCTCGGCCTCAATCTCAGCAGCTTCCTGCGCATTCTCGGTACTGGAGGCTTCGAGCTGCGAGATCTTGGAGAGCAGTGCTTTGTGGGCTTGATCGTTTGCGGAGCCTTTCTTGCCCTTGGCCTTGCCGCCCTTTGCGGGTGCTGGCGCGGCGGTGGGTGGAGGGGGTGGCGCGGCGATGGAGTAGTCGTCCATGCTGGCGGGCGAGCTGCGCGCATTGCTCGAGGGTAAGGGTGTTTGGGGACTCGCGAAGACGGCCATGGTGTTGGTGTAGGCCTTCTAGACCGAAGCAGTGTTTCCTAAACTGTCTCGGCCAATCGCTAGGTGTGGTCGTATGCGCGCGGGAGGTGTGGCCTTCCTTCCCTTGACATCGGCAGGATATCGTGTACAGCGCAGCGTGCTCCCGATAGTCCTCAGGCCTCATCGTGCGGGTCGAGGTGTATGGACTCGGATTGATGGTGACTGGTGAGGGCTTGGGAGATTCGAGGGGCTACTTCGGTACGAGCTCGATGCAGCCAAGCAATGCTCATCAGGTCCCGTCCAAGAAATGTGTCGTCGGTCCGGATGAAAAGACGAATGTGCTCGCGTGCGTGTCTCCCTTGATGTCGTGGTAGTGGTACAGTACAGTGCGTGCATATACAGAGGAGAAGAGAGCGCTGGTGGACCCGGCTCGCGGCACTACGGGAACGAGCGAGGAGATCGGAGGTGGCGGAGGAGATTGCCGTCTTGAATATACATGTTTATTCAACCTCACCTTCAAAGACACCGCCCACGGACTTCAATATCAAGTCACTCGTGGGAAGGGTGAGATAGCCCGCGAGCATGTTGGCCTCCCTGCGCAGTCCTCGCCCCGTTGCACCATACACTCGTGCCCTCCGGCTACCATCGAGAAGACGCTACGCCTCCGTGACGGATCTCTCATCTCTCCCCCAGGGCAGCAACATCCACGGCTTCACTCTCCAACGCACGAAGCAGATCCCAGCGCTAGAGCTTACGGCGTTACACTTCCAGCACGACAGGACTGGCGCCGACTGCCTACATCTTGCACGCGAGGACAGGAACAATGTCTTCAGCATTGGGTTCAAGACCAACCCGCCAGATGCAACAGGAGTGCCACACATCCTTGAGCATGTTACCCTGTGTGGATCGGAAAATTTCGCAGTGCGCGATCCCTTCTTCCTCATGCTCCCTCGCTCTCTGCAGAACTTCATGAACGCCATGACCAGCCAGGATCACACGACTTACCCCTTCGCCACCACCAATGCGCAGGATTTCAAGAACTTAATGTCCGTCTACTTGGACGCCACCCTACGTCCTCTCCTCAGGCGCTCAGATTTCGTTCAAGAAGGGTGGCGAATCGGGCCCGAGAACCCGCGCAAGGAGTCCGACGAGCAAAGCGCGAAGGATCCGGTGTTCAAGGGCGTTGTGTACAACGAGATGAAGGGGCAGATCTCAGACGCCACCTATCTGTTCTATATCGGCTTCTTCGAGCAGATTATCCCAGCACTCAACAATAGCGGTGGCGACCCGCAGAAGATGACCGAATTGACGTACGAACAGCTGGCGAACTTCCACAAGGAGCACTACCATCCGAGCAACAGCAAGATCGTTACATACGGCGACCAGCCGGTGGAAACGCATTTGCAGATGCTCGCTGAGCAGCTCGGCAGCTTTGATCGGGCAGAGGTTGACAAAGACATCAAGCGGCCGATCACCCTGCAAGGACCTCAGGAAGTCACCATCCCCGGCCCCGTGGACCCTCTAACGCCGCCTGAAGCACAGTACAAAACTTCAACTTCCTGGCTGGCGGGCGACCCTACTAACGTCCACGAGTCTTTCGCGCTCCAGCTCATCAACAATCTCCTGCTAGACGGCTACGGCGCGCCACTCTATCGAACCCTCATCGAGTCCGGATTCGGCACTGACTTTTCACCCAACACCGGCTACGATAACTCGAGCGGGACAGGCATCTTTTCCGTTGGTCTTACTGGCGTAAGCGAGGCCAACGTACCCAAAGTCAAGAACATCATCGCTTCAACGCTCAAAGAGCAAGTGGAGAAAGGTTTCGAAACTCAAAAAGTTGACGGCTTGCTCCACGCCCTCGAACTCCGCCTCAAACACAAGAGTGCCCGCTTCGGCCTGGGTCTCGCGCAAGCCACAACAGGCAGCTGGTTCAACGGCATCGATCCGTTCGAGTCGATGGATTATGCCGCCATCATCGATACTTTCCGCGCCAATTTCGCGCGAGGTGGATACCTGGAAGGCCTGGTAGAACGGTACTTGCTCAACGAAAATACACTTACGTACACCATGGCGCCTAGCACTACTTTCGGTGCTGACCTTGCGGCAGAGGAAGCGGCGCGCTTGCAGAGGAAGATTGCGGAAGCCGTTAAGGAGTTCCCGAGTGAGGAGGAAGCGCATAAGCAGCTTCGAGACCGGGAATTGGCGTTAATCAACGAGCAGGATGAGGGCAAGGGGGCGAATGTGGATGTTTTGCCTACGCTGCATGTGACGGACATCCCGCGCCAGGCGAAAAAGGAGGAGGTAAGTGATGGTATGGTTGATGAGAAGACGAAAGTGCAGTGGCGGGAGACGGCGACGAATGGACTCACTTATTTTACCGGACTGGCTCCCTTTCAGGATCTGCCGTATGAATTGCGCATGCTGGTCCCGCTCTTCTGCGACAGTCTGATGCGAATCGGCACGCGAGAGAAGAGCATGGAGGAGCTGGAGGATCTGATCAAACTGAAAACCGGCGGGATCAGGTTTGGCTACCATGCCTCGACCTCTCCCCACGATATCCTCAAAGCCGATGAAGGCTTCTCCATGTCCGGCTACGCTTTCGATCGCAACATCCCGGCCATGTACGAACTTCTTCACACCATCCTACTGGGAACAGATTTTGATTCTCCGAAAGCTCAAGGGATGATCAAGGAGCTGTTGCGGAGTGGAGCGGATGGCGCGGTGGATGCTATTGCGTCCCGAGGGCACTCGTACGCGAGTCGGTACTCCAACGCTGGTTTGAATCCTGCGGGCAAGTGGGCGGAGCAGACGGGTGGATTGACGCAGGTGAAACTCATTACGGGGCTGGCGGGGGCGGAGGGGGATGAAGTGGCTATGGGTGAGCTGGTGCAGAGATTGAAGGCTTTGCAGGGTATTGCCGTCCACAGCATGACGGACAGCTTCCGCGCGGCTCTCGTTTGCGGCGCAGACTCCTCGACCGACAACGAAACCGCCCTGCGAAACTTCCTCACCGCCACACGAAGCGGCGCCACCCCGATCTCACCATCTTCATCCTTCTCGAGCCCCACACCAGGACCCAACCCCACCTACCCGACACTAAGCCAACGCACCTTCTTCCCCTTCCCCACCTACCAAGTCTCCTACACCGCCCTCGCCCTCCCCACCGGCCCCTACACCTCCCCCACCACCGCACCCCTCGCCATCCTCGCCCAACTCCTAACCCACAAACACCTGCACCAAGAGATCCGCGAGAAAGGCGGGGCCTACGGCGGCGGAGCGAGTACCAACAGCCTAGCGGGCACACTGGGGATGTACAGCTATCGCGACCCGAACCCAGCCAATTCTCTTAAGATAATGAGGGAGGCAGGCCGATGGGCGAGCGAGCGGGACTGGAGCGCGAGGGAATTGGAGGAAGCCAAACTCTCGCTTTTCCAATCCGTGGACGCGCCGATATCGGTGGATAAAGAGGGGTTGGGCCGTTTTCTGCAAGGGGTGGATTACGAGATGGAGGAGGAGAGGCGGCGGTGGATGTTGGATGTTGATGCTCAGCAAGTCAGGCAAGCGGCGGAGGAGGTGGCGCGGAAGCTGGAGGCAGGGGAGGCGAATGTGACGGTGTTGGGGTCTGGGCAGAAATTTGTGAGGGAGGGCGGAGGGTGGGAGGTGGTGGAGATGGGGATTGCGAAGGCGGCTGTGGCGGGGGAGGAGGTGGCGGGTGTGACTGCTGCGCCGTCGAGTGGTTGATGGGATGGGTTGTGTAGATATAGATGTACCCTACTCTGGTTTGTACGATAGATAGACGCACGTGAGAGCTTTCGAGGATGTACATATAGTTCATGGGAAAGTAAGTGTTCCCATTGCCAAATGTTACAGGCTTCTCCGCCAGCTATATCGTCACGTGAATTCCGCACCCTCGTCCCACGCTCCCAGCACGTCACTTCCCTCTGCTCTACTTCACAATCTTGCACACAAGATCCTGCCCATCGACCGAATCACCCTCCTTGACCCCCAAGCTCCCAATCTTACCCGAGTGCGGCGCACTGATAACCATTTCCTATCACACACACACGTCAGCAACCATTCACACCAACACGCGAACGGAAAGGAAATCAAAACCCACCATCTTCATCGCACTCAGCACCGCAATCGGATCCCCCTTGCTAACCTCCGTGCCATCCTTCACCCGCACCTCCACCACCACCCCACTCATCGGCGCCCCAACCTGACTACTATCCGACGCATCCGCCTTAGCCCGGCTCTTATTCTCCACCGCCGCCTTGTTATCATCCACCGTCACCTGCCGCACCTCCCCATTCATCTCGTAAAACACCTCCCGCTGGCCGGTCTGCTCGCTCAGGGGCCCGATGGCCAGGAGCTTGAGGATGAGCACTTTGCCCCGCTCGAGCTCGACGTTGAATTCCTCCCCGATCTGGGGCCGGTTGAGGAAGTACTTGGTCGGCAGTACGGAGAGGTCACCGTACTTCTGCGTGAACTTCTTGTAGTCCTCGAAGACTTTGGGGTACATGGCGTAGCTGCTCACGTCCGTCTCGCTGCAGCCCCCGAATTGCTCCTTCAGCTTCGTGCGGATGCCGTCGAAGTCCATGGGGTCCATGTACAAGCCCGGCCGCTTGTCCATCTTGCGCCGGTTGCGCAGGGCTTTGGAGCGTAAGGGCTCCGGGAAGCCGCCGTAGGGCTGGCCCATGAGACCCTCGAAGAATTCGAGGACGGAGGAGGGGAAGTCGAGCTGGTCGGCTTTGTCGATGGTTTCTTGGTAGGTGAGGTTGTTGGACACCATAAACTGGGCCAGGTCGCCAACGACTTTGGAGGTGGGCGTGACCTTGACGATGTCGCCGAGGAGGTCATTGGCTTGCTCGTAGGCCTTCTTCGTCTGCGCCCACTGCGAGCCGAGGCCTTGCTGCGCGGCTTGGAAGAGTAGGTTGGTGAGTTGGCCACCGGGAATCTCGTGCTCGTAAACCTCTGGGTCTGGACCGGTGAGGCCGGCCTCGAAGGGCGAGTAGAGGAGTCGAACCTGTGCCCAGTAGTGGTCAATCTGGCGCAGGTTGTGGGCATCGAGGCCTGGATCAAGGTCGCCTCCCTCAAGTGATGCAATGATGGCGCCAATGCTTGGTTGCGAGGTCATGCCAGACATACTGTCAGTGGCCGCATCGACCGCATCGGCACCAGCTTGTGCACAGGCGACCATGGAGGCAACACCAGTACCGGCCGAGTCGTGCGTGTGGACGTGAATTGGGAGATCCGGATACTTCTCACGGATGCGGCCAACGAGCAAAGTGGCAGCTCTCGGTTTCAAAACTCCGGCCACTAAGAGAATCATCAGCGAGATCATTCGACTGATAGCCCATTCGCACAAGCACTCACTGTCCTTAATGCCCAGTATCTGAGCGCCCATACTGACAATCTTGTCGACGACTTTCAAGTAGTACTCGAGGTTGTACTTCTTCTTGGGGTTCATCATGTCACCTGCCTGGAATCAGTATATATTCAGCAAGGGAGTGAGGAGAGCGTTTACCTGAGTAGCATCTGAGCGCGTAGAAGTATTAGCAGGTAGTCGCAAATTGTTACACCCATCGAATCACTCACACTGTCCCCTCGCAAACACCACCAGCCTTCAATACAGCCTTGATGCCCACCTCGAGCTGCTCAACATCGTTCAGCGCGTCAAACACCCGGAAAATATCCATCCCATTCTTCTTCGCCTGGTCGCAGAAGTGGTAGATGGCGTTGTCCGGAAGCGAAGAGTAAGCCACGCCATTGGCGCCGCGGAGCAACATCTGGAAGGGAATGTTGGGCACCAGCTTCCGCATCTTCCTCAGCCTGTCCCACGGGTCCTCGTACAAGAAGCGCATGGCCACGTCGAAAGTAGCGCCGCCCCAGTTCTCCAAAGCGAAGGCGTTGCTCAGAGCATAGCTCGTCTCGTTCGCGATGTTGCAGAGGTCGACCGTCCGCATCCGAGTCGCAAGGAGGGACTGGTGTGCGTCGCGCCAGGTGGTGTCCATGATCAGGCAACCCTTGTGCTTCCTGATCGCCTTGGCGAAGGCCTCCGGACCTTGATTGACGATGATGTTTCTCCAACCCTCCTTGCATGGCGTTGACACATCGAGCTCTTTTCCGCTCTTCGGGTCGAGGAGCTTGGGCATGACAATGTCACCCTGGAACTTCGACTCGCCGATCTGGCCCTTGATCTGGCTGCCGTTGACTGCCAGGTCGCCGAGGTAAGCAAGCAGCTTCTGGGCGCGGTTTTGGCTGCCGATTAGCGAGAACAGCGCAGGCGTATCATCTATGAACGTCGTCCAGCAAGTGCCGTCGATGAAGGTAGGGTGGGTGAGCAGGGAAGCCAGGAAAGGGATGTTCGTCTTGACACCGCGGATACGGAACTCGACGAGCGCACGCAGCATCTTTCGGCGTGCGATTTCGTACGTCGAGCCATGGCAAGTACATTTGACAAGCATGCCTGGAGAGCAGTGGGTGACTAGGGTTAGCGTATGCCTCCAACGATACACAGGGGTACTCCTCGTTGATCTACTCACTATCGTAATGGGCTGGAGAAGTAAGATGTCAGCAAATGTTCCCCTTAGTAGATAGAGCGCCAGACACGTTTGTTTGGACCACCAAGTCTTCGTGCACTCCTGGACCTTGCTAAGGGAGTATGGATGCCTCGGGAACTTACGAGTGATGATAGCACCAGCGAAACCATTCCCGCCATCGAGTCTGTAAGAAGGGTCAGCATCAGTCCCTCACTCAACCATCATGCATTCAGCTTTACCTGACGCCGTTGCCACCCGCTGATCTGTACACCTCAATCTTGCCAGTATCCGGCTTGAAATTCTGCGACGGGTCTTCCGTGGTAATGCGGCACTGCACAGCGAAACCCCTCGTAGAGATCCTGTCTTGCGTCAAACCTAGCTGCTGCAGCGACGCGCCCGCCGCAATCTGGATTTGTGCCGCGACGATATCGATGCCGGTGATTTCCTCCGTAATCGTGTGCTCCACTTGGATTCGCGGGTTGATCTCGATGAAGTAGTAGCGGCCCTCCTGGTCGACGAGGAATTCCGCGGTACCCGCGTTGCGGTAGTTGACCGACTTGGCGAGCTTCACGGCGTCGTTCAGGATATTGTCCCTAGTCTCTTGGGGCAGGTCCTTGGCAGGTGCCAATTCGACCACTTTCTGATGCCGCCTCTGCACGGAGCAGTCGCGCTCGTACAGGTGCACGACGTTGCCGTGGTTGTCGCCGAGTAGCTGCACCTCGATGTGCTTTGGCCTGTAAAGGAAGCGCTCGACGAAGACGGTGCCGTTGCCAAAGGCCGACTTGGCCTCGGAAGTGGCGCGCTCGAAGGAGTCCTTCAACTCTTCTTGCTTCCACACGACACGCATGCCTCTCCCGCCGCCTCCAAAAGCCGCCTTGATGATGATTGGGAAGCCATGCTCGTCCGTGAAGGTCTTGACCTCTTCAAATTTCGCGACTGGGCCTGGCGTACCCGGTACGCAAGGCACCTTGCACTTCATGGCAAGTTCGCGAGCGGAGACCTTGTCGCCAAGCGCGTTGATGGTCTCCGGGGATGGACCCACCCAGATCAACCCAGCCTCCTCGACCTTCTTCGCGAACTCGTAGTTCTCGCTCAGGAATCCGTAGCCGGGGTGCACCAGGTCACAGGCTGTGAAGGAATGTGTTAGCATAGTGTGTAATCGCCATCTTCTCCAGTCTTCGGTATGTCCTCCGCAGTAGCCTCCGCACCACCGAGCGAGCAAGAGCGCCGGTAATTGACGACATGACGCCAAGCAGGAGGCACAGCCAGGAGAGCGAGGCCGGCTGTAGACTCGTAGATCTTTCCGAAGGAAACTCAAACTCACAATGCTGCTTTGCAATCTTGATAATCTCGTCCCCGGCCAAGTACGCCGCGACGGGAGTATACTGCCCTCTCTTCCCAATCACATACGCCTCATCCGCCTTCTGCCGATGCATCGACAGCCGATCCTCGTAGCTGAAGACGGCCACGGTCTGCAGGGACAGCTCGTGCGCGGTGCGGAAGATGCGGATGGGGATCTCGCCGCGGTTGGCAACGAGGATCTTCTTGAGCTGCATGATGGTGCTGTTGGCGCGCAGGCGCTGGTGGACGGTGTTGGCCGTCGCGTGCGTCTCGCCGTCGGCGTGGGCTGTGCCCCATGTTTCGTTCTGGTTCGTCGGCTGCGTCTCCGCGCTGTTGGTCTCTGCTACGTCCGTCATGGTGGGCTACGGGTGCCTGCGGGACAGGGAGGTGGAGGTGGGGATGGCCGTCCAGTGCACTCGAGTGTTGGTGCTGATTTTGTGGTTGTTGTTGCTGCAAGTCCCCTCTCTTTCAGGACCCCGCAGTTGCTCCAGTGCCTCGAGGACACGCGTATAGCAAGGTGCTCACACAAGGCTGTGTCGCAGTGTCAAAGGGAACGAAGAGGCTCTGTCGTTGCCAAAGGGGGGATGGGGAGGGGTGCGGACGAAGAGACTCGTGCTGGTCAAGACGTGAGTTGAGAGCTCCAAACCAATATGACGGAAGCTCGGTTGATGAGCTTCTCCGCCCTTGGCCCCGCTTTCTGCACCTCAATGCCCTGGCAATCTACATTCACCGATAAGGCTGTGGTCCGCGCGCCCTCGGCTATCCATCCCTGCCGTTACTCAGGTACCTGTACACGACTCGACGAACAGTACCCGAAAGGCACACTACACGTACTCTGCTGCACAGCCGGATATTGTCGAGTTTACGGCGAATATCGGGATCGCATTTACTGTACAATTCTTTCCTTGTCCGACGAGTAGTTGACCATATCGAAGAGACGATGGCCTAATGGTGGGGCTCACAGTACATATCCTTCACCGCCGCTGGACAAAAAGCAACACGTTCCCTTAACCAAAACGATTGCATAACCCGCGATTGGCTGCCCGGATGCCCCCCCCGAGACAACAGAAAGCCATGCAGGTACCATAAAGGTACTGTACTATGTCCAGCGCATCACACCGCCGGCTGGACTCGAAACTTACCTTAGGCGGTGATCCAACAGAGGAAGCATGACGCCGGCGTCGGCTGTAGGGTGTCGGCGAGACTGCGAGACTCCAGCGGTGGTCGCTCTCAGATGCCGTCCGCGCAGTCTCTCGACGTGGTAAGCCACTCTTGATCAATGCAGCAGCTTTATGGCTAGGCCTTGGTACAGAGGAGACGCTATTTGGATATCGACTTGTCCCGAATAGAAGCACATCGGGTCCATGGCGATTACAATTATACCGTCTCAGCCGCAAGCGTTCTATTACGACAGACACTCGCGATCATGCTCCCTCGCCTACGACAAGTACTTCTGAAACCACTCCAATCCCTGCTTCTCCGCCTCATCCATAGCCTTCCTATCCTTCTCACTACTCCAATCCCCCCTCAACGCAAACCCATGCACCTGATCCTCATAAATCCTCACCTCACTCTCCCCCAATCTCTCCCCCTGCTGTCCCTCCCTCTTCTTCCCCTCCATCACCTCCTTGATCTGCCCCACCTCTTTCTCCCCAAGCAGACTATCCTTATCACCCAACGCCAGACTAAGCGGGACCACAACGGGGTCGAAATCCGCCGGGATCGAAACGAGGGAAGGGTGGCAGGCGTACGCGGCGTTGACCCCTTTGCTCTCGGCGCCGGAGAAGGGCTTCTGCGCGGCGAGGATGGCGTAGCGGCCGCCCCAGCAGAAGCCGATGACGCCGACTTTGTTCGTGCCCGGGATATAGCGGACCTTGTCGATGAAGTTCTCGATGATGGGCCGGGCGACGGCTTCACGGTGGCTGACGAGCCAGGGTCCGAGTGTAGCGCCGACTTTGGCCGTGGCCGTGGCTTTCTCCGTTAGGGTTTGCTTTTCGCGCTGAGGTAGGGGTGGTTCGACGGTCTGGAGGAAGTCGCTGTCGATGCTGTCGCCCTCGTGGACGTCGGGAATGTAGGCCGTGAAGCCGTTGGCGGCGTATTCGTCGGCGAGAAGGCGGACGTTGGGGAGCTTCCAGCCGAAGACTGTGGACGTCAGTAAAGGATGAGACGCCGGAGACCTTGTGAACCTCACTATCGACGAGAAAGATGACCGTCTTGGTTTTGTCGCCGTTTTCGGGCTCTGCTACGTAGGTCTGGATGCCATTGATGTCCTGCTCTCGACCCTTTGGCTTGCCTTCGCGAATCTTGCCCGATAGGCAGCACGAGGACATTCCCACGCCAGTAGACATCGTAGTTGAGAACGGACTGGTTGGTCGATGTTCAGGAGACGAGTGTGTATGGTACAGTGATGGAGTACGCTGTGTTGATCTCGGTCTGTGATAGTTGTCCGGCCAGCGGCGGGGCAATGCGACTTTTTGGAGCTTCCAGACCGGAGCTCCGAGTCGAAGCGCGTCATACTACTCCGTTCCACCGAGGCCCTGCAAAGCAAGCTATCACGTGCGATCGTGAGCGAGCAGCACACGCGCCGTCTTGTTCTCCAGCTAAACTCCTGTATCAGCCATCGGTCGAGCCCAATTGCTCAATCCTACACCACCGCCACCGTCATCCCCCTCGCCTCAAACATCTTCCTCACGCCCTCTTGACCACCCAGCCACTTCTCAACCTCAGCATCCAGCTTCCCCAGCTCCTCCCTCTTCGCCGTAGTCTCCTTCACCAGCGCCTCTTTCCTCTGCAGCAACTGCTGCCGCTCATCCTCCAACTTCTGCCGCGCCGCACGCTCATCCTCGATGCGCGCAATCGTGAGGTCGTGCTCAGAGCTACCGCGATGCTCCGGGTGTTGCTCCAGGAAGTCCTCGACGCGTATCATGGCCAGGTCGTTGAAACGGTGGCTGCGAGTCAGATCAGCATTTGCGCGGCCCATCCTTCGAGCGGTAACCCTACTTATAGCCCTCGCACCCAGCGATCTCGCCTCGTAAATGCCGCTGCTCGTAGTACAGATTCTGCAACTGCAAATGCAGACTATCGATCTCCTGCCTCGCCTCCGCCGTCTCCTGCTTCGTCGTCCGCACACTCAGAATCGCTTTCCGGTTGAGCCCGCGTAGTTGCGCCATATGCGCGTTGAGGAGCTTCTGCTGCTTGGACAATGCGAGCTGTTCGTCGAGCGCGGACTCTTCCGGAGGGGTGTCCTTGCGAGCGTGATATTGTGCAAGGAGATCCAGGATTGCCAGGCTCTGCTGGCGAGCGCGCGCGGCCGCGTCCATGACTGAGAGCAGCATTGGGTCGGTGATGAGGGCGTCGGTCGACATGTTGGTGGTGTTGGGAGGTATGTAGCCGTCGTTATTTCTGGTTGTCAAGACACCTACATGTACCTAGGTACTTCTTTCAGTCTCCACTTAAACTTCACGGAACGCTCGTGCCTTCCCGCGGAGAACGCCTGTGACTTCGGGAGTGCCGCTCCTCTGACGACTGTAATGTTCTGTCAACGGACGCCGAAGTCGCTCTTCTCCCACGTATTGAAGACGAGATGCGTAGTCGCGAGAACGCGCACTCCACTCTCAGGCAAGCGAACGATGAACGGGACCGCTACGAAGATGGCTGATCTACAGCACGACTACCCGTGGACCAAATACCCCCTGGTGGCTTGCGGGCCTATGCGCCTGATTGCCCTATCTAAAATCGCGGTGGAAGTGTCGAAAGCAGGCGGACTGGGATTCATCGGCGTCGGCAGCGATGCCTCCATCATGGAAGCCGAGCTCGACAAGGCCAAGCAACAGGCTTCCCAAACCGCGACTCTGCAGGACCAAAACGAAATCCTCCCCGTCGGTGTCGGCTTCCTCCTCTGGGCTGGCGATAAACTACTGGAAGAAGCCCTGCCGCTACTGGAGAAGTACAAGCCAGCAGCCGTCTGGCTCTTCGCCCCAACCGAGCCGGGTCAGTTAGTACGCTGGACGGAGTCTACACGGCGTGTCACAGGCGGCAAGACCATGATCTGGGTGCAGATCAGCACCGTAGCCGACGCGCTCGAAGTCACCCGGACATGTCAGCCGGACGTGCTCGTCGTTCAAGGAGCGGACGCTGGCGGGCACGGCCTGGAAAAGTGCGCCGGACTCATCCCACTTTTGCCCGAGGTCGACGATGCCGTCTCTGCTCTCTGCAAGGAGCAACACGATTTACCCAAACCGCAATTGGTCGCAGCAGGAGGCATCATGGACGGACGAGGTGCCGCAGCCGCGCTCACCTTGGGCGCCTCCGGCATCACGATGGGGACACGATATCTCGCATCACCCGAAGCCAACATCGCCAAAGGCTACCGAGACGCCGTGCTCAAAGCTTCAGACGGCGGCGTTACAACCGAGCGAGGCAAGCTGTACGATACCCTGCGCGGCACGACGGACTGGCCGCTCCGCTACGGCGGCCGAGGCGTGCTGAACGAGAGCCATCGGGACGCTGCCCAGGGCATGAGCCTCGAGGAGAATAAACGCTTGTACGAGGCAGCGGTCAAGAAGGGTGACGAGGGCTGGGGCGAAAGTGCGCGGCTGACGACGTATGCTGGGTCGGGCGTGGGATTGGTAAGGGAAGTCAAGAGTGCCGCGGACATCACCGAGGAGGTGAGGGAGGATGCGAAGCAGATTTTGAGTAGCATAGCTAGTAGATTGTGAATTTTATTATGAATGTGATGTTGGCTCATGTCGCGCCTTCCATGGACATCGCGCCTTCGTCGCCTCTTTTGGGTGCCGCATCTCATGCCCGCTGCCTGCTTGTCCGTCAATCAAACCGTCAGTCAGGGTTATCCGGAACACATAAGTACGACCAGGACCGAGGCAGCAGAAGGGGCCATGAGCGCACTCCTAGGCCAAGCACCGAACTCGGAAGTATCGTGGTCTTCGTTTACAGTGTGTGTACTGTCCGCAATTCAGACGTGAATGACTAGAATACGGAAGCAATGGACCTTGTCATTGCCGCTCCAGACTCGTGAGCTTTGCCCACAAGGTGAGCCCACAGAAGGGAGTGTAAGGTACATGAAGTGAAACGACACCAAACCAAGAGAGAACTCTCCATTACTTCCAGTTCAAATCTATGCGAAGAAGCTACACCGTAATGTTTTTGATGCCCTGCCTCATGCAGATCACCGTAGCGCTTTTCCCGCCGCACCCCTTATGAGAGGGCCAGCAGGACACGCGCTCCCAGATGCCACCCCTTTTTTCCGCACCCATAGCGTCTATCGAGGTATCATCCGAAAGCAGTCTCGCCTCGCATTAAAGCCGCTGGAGCCCGTCGTCGTAGACCCATGGACTCACTGTGATTTGAGTCCAGGTCGTGATGGACAGGCCCGCTTCAGCCGATGCAAGCCGCAGATTAACGCCGTTTGAATGATGACCCGCAACATGCAGGACCACTTGCTTTTTTGCCATCGTTGCCCGTTGAAGAGACTCCCCCGCTGAAAAACCCGCCACCAATCGACCCAACCATCTACTGAAACGCCTCGCGATCTAGTGAGCAAGGCGACATTTCGCCGCAGCCGTGAGTGACGCCGGAGAAGCTCGCGCGTTGCCGTGATGTTGTTGGCAACGCAAGCTCCCCTTGGCGCCGAACATAGCGCCCATCTTTCCCACGCCGTCGCAATGCAACCGTGTCGAGAAAGCAGCGCTGTCTATCATGCTGATCGGGGTATAATGTTGCCGCACGCTCGCTTCGAACCGCTGAGATCGAGTCGTCCGGTAAAAAGAAGCAATCAACGCACCAATAGTTGCACAAAAGAAATTTGTTGCCGGGTGTCGAGTGGTAGGATATCCAGGTTGCCCAGATCTACCACCAGCTGTTGGCGCCGGGTCCGCTGGGGTTTCCGTAACCACCGCCGTACCCGCCGCCGCCGCCACCGCCCATACCCATGCCGCCCCCTGGAGCGCCGTACCCGCCGCCCATACCGCCACCCATGCCCATGCTACCAGCGTAAGCCGGACGCTGCCCACCACCGTAAGAACGCACGTCCTTCATGGCAGAGGAACCACGGCCACGTCCACCACCACTGCGGCCCCCGCGCGACCCTCCACCGCCGAAGCCTGCGCCCTCGCGAGCGATGGTCTCCAAGAAGGCAGGAACCTCCTGGTTGGCCTCCTTCAGCAAATCGATGAGATCGCGGACGACGCCACGGTTGCCGCGGTTGAAGAAAGCCGTGGAAATACCCGTGTTGCCGGCACGGCCAGTACGACCAATGCGGTGCACGTAGTCGTCGATGTCCGTTGGCAGATCGTAGTTGACAACGTGCTTGACGTTGGGGATATCGAGACCACGAGCAGCGACAGCAGTGGCGACCAGGATTGGGCAGCGGCCGGTCCTGAACATGTCCAGAGCACGCTCACGCTCACGCTGCGTGCGATCACCGTGAATCGACGTAGCCGGGAACCCTTGGTTGAGGAGGAAGTCGGAGAGCGAGTCGGCCATGCGCTTGGTCTCGACGAAGATGAGCGTAAGGCCGGCGCCGTGGGTGTGCAGAATGTCCAGAAGCACACTACGCTTGTCGGGATCCTCGACGTACTCGATCTTCTGCGTGATGTTCTCCGAGGTCGAACCGACACGGCCTACCGAGAGGAAGACATACTCCCGCAAGAAGTCGCGAGCGAGCATCTGGATGTCGCGTGGGAAGGTGGCCGAGAACATGAGCGTCTGGCGGTTCGCAGTCGGTGGCATATCCTCGCCCTCCACAATGCGGCGGATCTGCGGCTCGAAGCCCATGTCAAGCATGCGGTCAGCCTCGTCAAGCACAAGGTACTTGATATTGGCAAGCGAGATTCTGCCTCTCTCGATCAAATCCACGAGACGGCCTGGAGTAGCGACGAGCAGATCACAGCCACGCTCGATCTGGCGAAGCTGGGAGCCGATGTCGGCACCACCGTAGACCACACACGGGCGCACCCACGAACGGTAAGCGAACTTGCGGGCCTCGTCGTAGATTTGAGAGACGAGCTCACGAGTCGGGGCGAGGATGAGAGAGGTCGGGTACGCCTTGCGTTGACGAGCAAAGCCGCCCTGTTGCGGTGCGGTGCCGCTTGGGCCGGTCTGGAACGCCTGAGACAGGATCGGGAAAAGGAAGCCACCGGTCTTTCCGGAGCCGGTCTGAGCGCAGGCCATCAAGTCACGGCCGGACATGACGATCGGGATGGAGTACTTCTGCACGGGTGTCGGGACCTTGTAGCCTGCAAGCTCGATGTTGCCAAGGAGGTGATCGTCGAGCGGTGGGTTCTTGAAGGTGATGACGGGCTCAGGCACGCCTTGTCCGGACGCCTCGACAGGGATGTCGTCATATTTCTCGAAGTTGATGCCGGTGGCCTCCATGCCAGGCTCGTTGGCAGTGCCGAACAGCTCGCGCTCCAAACGAGCGTTGGCTGGTCCAGGAACGTGCTTGCCGTCCCTCCATTGCCCGTCTCCTGCACCGGTGTTGCCACGTCCGCCGCCAGATCCGCCGCTCGGAGCGCCGTATGCGTTACGGTCGAAGCCACGGGGTACCTGAGGCGAGTTGTCCCAGTTGCTGCCGGGGCCAGGTGCGCGAGGGGTGAACGTCTGTGCACCAGCGTTCCAGTTGTTGCCGCGAGGAGGACCGCCGTAGCCAGCATCCCTGTAGATCATGAGTTAGCGGGCATCACACAGGATATTGTATTTGATGTATTGACTCACTGCTGCGGTGGGGCCCAGGCACTGCTGTTGAGGCCGTTGCCCATCGGCGGGGGTGTTGGCCCCCCGTTCTCCATACCGGCGGGCGGGCCACCACCGCGCTGCCTAAGATGCGGTGGGATGTATGCTGAGCGCTCGCCGAAGCCGTTGGCCTGTGGTGCGTGCTGGGAGTCGTGGAGCGATAGTCCGTTCATGTTGATCTGGTCCGCCATGGTGTAATCGGTCGTTCCTGTGGAGTTTCGTGGAAGTGAGTGAACAGCGGTCGGTGAAGCTCGAGGCCTGAGAGTCTGAGTGCTTGCTGTGCTATGGGCACAAGTGTTTGAGATGACTGTGCTGATGGGAAGGTGGAGAAAGGTGTCGTGTGTCGTGAGGTTGAGGAGAGGAGGTGTTGTTTTGTAGAGTGACGGTGGTGAAAGGCTGCCAACGAAATTTTGGCCAACGGCGCTAGTTCGGCTGATTCGGGACGCTCCGCGGCGCTAAGTTTCGCCACGCTGAGTCATTCAACGACAGTGATTCAACTTTGTTGGCGACTGAAGAGAGGACTCGGCAAGTAAAGGAACGTATACTGTACGCTGCGGTGGTTCGATTCTCTCAGGAGTGGAATAATCGCAAGCTAAAACGGATACCGGTCACCGTACATCACTGCAAAAACTCACTGGTAAGGAGCGATCGACGCATCCTGAATTTGAGAAAGTGCAGGCAGATAATAGCGTGGGCGGAGCCGCGCGAATCTTACCAGCCCTATACATGTACAGGTAGTTTTGGGCTCGGTCGAAGCACGATGTGTGAGGGCCATGCATATCCTGGCAGCGAGATGGAACGGTAACGCAGACAAGGACGCTACTTGATTCGCGAGCTAAGCCAGCGATCCGCTCTTTTCGTACGCACCGTGTCTGCCAGAGTTCGTCCGGCTCGACCGCATATTGTGCGCTCGGACCCAGCCATAGCACCCGGCAACAAGCAGAGCACCCAAGCCAAGCTTCCAGAGCAAGCTGAGACCTTGATCGGATGACTCGCCAAGCTCAGCAACGATCTCGCTCTCGTGATCCTGCAGAGGCGACTTGGACGTCCCACCAATGTTGTCCTCGATCTGCGGAGGCGGCGTCTTGCCTGTCCCACTCATCTCCTCTTCGGTGAGCGGCACAGCAGCCTCGACAGTCCCCTCCAGGCCTGCCAAAAAGCATCAGCTTCCTTCTACTCTGTTGTCTCACCAGTACGCATGCCATATACGTACTGGCCTAGAGTTCTGCCCGGATACCTTCATCAGGGACCTCTAATTCCCCGCTCTTCGCGATCTTGACGGTCTTGGACGGCTTGTCGCCGGAGCCCTTGGGCACGTTCTCGATCCTCTCCACAATGTCGTAGCCCTCGAGCACCTCGCCGAAGACTACGTGGCGTCCGTCGAGCCAGGAGGTGATGGCGGTGGTGATGAAGAATTGGCTGCCGTTGGTGTCCTTGCCGGAGTTGGCCATGCCTGTTACAACGTCAGGACTGCTTCTCGTTATATCCTGTGGGCTGAAGACGCACTGAGCGTGCCCTTCTTGCTGTGCTTCAGCTTGAAGTTCTCATCCGGGAACTTCGCGCCGTAGATGCTCTTGCCGCCAGTGCCATCACCCTTTGTGAAGTCACCACCCTGGATCATAAACTGCTTGATTACTCGGTGGAAAGTCGAGCCCTCGAAGCCGAAACCCTTCTCGCCAGTGGCCAGAGCTCGGAAGTTCTCAGTGGTCTGCGGTAGGTGGGATGTCAGCCACAACCATCTTGTGGGGCTATGTCCATCATGAGATGGCACACCTTTGGTACAGTCTTGCCATACAACCCGATGACAATGCGGCCCAGATCTTCATCCCCATGCTGAATGTCGAAGTAGACCTTGTGTGTTATCTTCGGCCCTACTCCTGCGCTCGCCGTCTGGCCGAAGAAGACGAAGACGAAGGTGAGAATCAGCAATGCGCTGATAGCGAGACGCTGGTAGATTGCCATCGCTGCAGGCGTACGATGTGATGTACTATGAAGTCGAAGAAAGGACAGATAGTCGAGTTTCAAGCTGCAAGGGACGGTCCCGCAGCCCCGCCCTTGTACGGCTTCGTATGGCTTGGCATTCATCCGGCCTCCGCGCGCATCGCATGGGCTATCACCACCCACTTACTTCCCATCACCACCACCACCGCCACCGCCCGCGCGATCCATACAGCCACCCCTCCACGACCACCCACCATGTTCATCTTCGGCGTCAACTTCCCCGAACAGCGCCTCGTAACCCGCGCCCTCCAATCCTTCTACGGCATCGGCCCCGCCGTCTCCCAAACCCTCATGGCCCGCTTCCGCATCCACAAAACGGCCAAGATCGGCGACCTCGGCGACCGCCAGGTCGACGACCTCGCGGCCGAGCTGAGCACGATGACGATCGAGAATGATCTGAAGAGGCAGATGGTGGATAATATCAAGCGGTTGCGGGATATGGGGACGTATAGGGGCAGGAGGCATGCTATGGGGTACCCGGTGAGGGGGCAGAATACGAGGGGACAGGTGAGTTGGGTGGCGGTCATGGTGGTGTAGGTGGGGGCGTGATGGGGTAATGTGCTGACTAGGTGGTAGATTATGACTTCGAGGAAACTGAACAGGATTGAGCGGAGAAGGTGAATGGCGCTGTGTGTCAAGGTGACTTTAGCGAGCAGCATTTTGCGGCGGCGGCGTTTGGGATTGGTCGCTGCGCTATGTACGATACGGGCGCCTCCAGGCTGAAGCCGGGGGTGGCTCGAGGCAGCAGTCACGTGCAGGATTTCCGTGAGGAGAGGGGGGACGACCGGCGTGCCGATACAGTGTGTACTATCTAGTGAGTCCAGCTCACGCGCGAAAAGGAAATCTGGATCCGCCCTCTATCGCTAGTGGTTGCTTGCTTCCATCCTGTCGTGAGACATCATCCGTCTACTGGCCAATGAGCCAGCTCGGTGAAACGCCACGCTATGCAACCCAGATGAAATCAAACCGCCTCTTATTGTACCCGGTCGCTTGCTATGCGTTAAGTCATAAAACGACGCTGTTGCCTTCCGCTAACGGTATCTAGCCAGTCCTCCATCCAAATCAAAATACGGAACGCTGAAAGCAGGACGCCGCCTGCTGGGAAATCGAAGGTGCCGTGCGGTCTGTGGTGCCGTGTAGTCGCTGTCTCCTTGCTTTGCGAGCCGTCAGATCATGTCACTTGTGTCTCAGCTGTCACATGGGCTGTCAGGTCTCAGGTGCCTAAAAAACAGTCAGGCTCATCTCAGACAAGGCAGTGAACTTCTTGAGTATATAAGTTTCTCACGCACCTGGGTCTCTGGGTGTTGGATCTCTGGAGTCTCTATGCTGGACTCTCTTTGGACCCGGGTCTCGTGGCTGGACCGGCTTTGGCGGCCGCGGGTTCGAGCCGCTGCTGAAGCACACATTGCTGCCATCATCCCGCGGGTGTGGACCGACGACGATGTGACGGCTCTGGCCGTCGTCGCGTGGCTGGACCGGCTTGGGTGGCCGCGGCCTGTTCGGTGACTTCATGAAGACGCCGCCGCTTCCAGGGTCACGAGGGTGAGGGTCGAGGGCTTCCAATAGGTGTTGGTACTGGGGGTGCGTCCACGGTTTGGCTTTGGTCATGCTTG